>MQRK01250996.1:12991-23320 GCA_001938485.1 Girardia tigrina
TGCCACAGTTTTCGGATGAATGGCAAATGCGTTGAGGGACGACAGACCAGTCAGATCCAAGGGAATGAGTGAGCTGCTAGTGAAACGACGGATAAGTATCATCAGCCAAACAATTGAAGGAGAACGACTGAATGTGACATTAAAGTTAGTGAGTTCAGCGGAGAATAAAGCAGATGGTCTCATGAGAGTACCGAATGACTGGTTGTTGCCAGCAAAAAGCCATTCAAAGTGGCGGCCGTTGGAATTGAAGTGGAGCATGGGAAGTCTAGAAAATAGTCCATAAGGTTCACCATTTCGGAATGAAAAGAATGAAATTGCGGCAAGAAGACTATGGGGTCCTGGCCGTGTATCCGAGAGTCAAATCCGAGTAGTTGTAAACAAGTGTTCTCAGTGTGCGTTAATTAATCCTGTAGTAGTGAAACACACAATGGATGTAACATACACACCGAGGGGAAGTTTATTACGTTGGTGGACTGCTGGCCAGGACGATTCTCAGTGTAGCGAAAAATTAAATCCGAAAGCGATGAGGATCCTACCAACGGAGGGCCTAATTAGCTGAGAGCGATCCATGAGCAGCCGAGAATGAGTGAGGACAGCGATAGTTCCGAAGAAGACGACGCGCGTTCGAAGACAGAGACGGAAACCGATTCAGAGAGTGGATGAGAATGATCGGGCGAGAAAGAATAATTGCGGGCGCAACGAGTGATTGTTCAACCGATCCGTTTTAAAGACTTCATGTATGTAGGGTTGCAGAACCCAGCGACGCAAGGAGGCCCCTGTGCACGAGCGGTGTTTGCGTATGTGCCCTAAAGGTAAGGGGGAGTGTGAGAGTAAATGACGATAAATTGAATAACAATTAATTAGTAGTTGTTTTAATAATTGGAAAATTAGGCGGGAAATTTGAGTAGAGCTGAAGAATTATGGAGTTAAATAAATTCTCTTTTATTATCGAATTTTGTCTTCTGATTTTGTCGCAACAATTTATAATTAAAACTAAAATTTATATATCGCTATTTATTATAAAATGTTGATAACTAATTTTTGTGCAAAATAAGAAAAGATTCTTCCTTGTAAATTTGTTTGGAAAATAGCCTTTTGTCATAGAAATAATTATTTTGAGTTATGAATTCTATTCTTGACCTCGAACTCAACAGATACAGATCTAGAAAATTCTGAAATTTTGTTTTACTAAATCGTTACTAAGCAACGTTGATTTGATTCGTATTGTTAAAAAATAAGCTATTTTGTGAGTGAAAATATTAATTGATTCTAATTTAGTTTTCGTTTTTCATTTCTGGATTTTAAAATTATTCGCAATGATTATCGGACATCAGCTCTATGGACAATTGGATGTCCTTTGCGTTTTTCCGCGAGAGCATTGAAACTCCCTTCTCATTTATCCATAGATAATTTTCATTTAAAACTGATTATCATTTGGTCTCGAGTGATCCGGGATATTTGTTTTACATTTGTATGACATTTATTTTCCCTAAGGATGGCGCACCTCCATAGGCCCGAGTGCGCCCGAACTCTTCACATGGTGTACCCAAAATATCCGTGTAATAACTGGACGAGTGATTGAATTTAAACACAAAACTGTTACGTACAACATAAGATCCATTTAAATTCCCACAGTTTTACCATAATATGGTTATTTCAGAGAACGAATTTTGAAGAAATTTGATCACACAGGAAACTATTCGTTTCTTATCTTAGGTCTTCAAGATTTGAAAACTGTTTACCATGAACCTATTTCTCCACTTACATAAAAGGTTTGGACTGTAAAGGGGATGGATTGAATTCAATTTCCTCTAGCTTTAAATAAAATACAACTGTTGTTTCGTCAATTGCTTCTCTTGTTCAAGAAGAATGATCAAAACTGTGGTCCGAATTCTGTGGAGTCACTCAATACTTACACACCAATTGATAAATGTATTAACATTGTACTAATTAATTTACATTAAATGAAATAAGAAGGGATGAAGGGAAAATAAAATAAACTTTTTAATGAAATAACTGAACATACTTTTATGAAAGCATCATTTAGACTCACCTTGGTTACATCTTTCACCATCGGGAGTGCAGATTTTTCTTGTATCATTTACACAGTGATTCAAACAAAATGAACCGTAATAATCTGGAATGCATGAATAAGATATTTTAAAAGTTAAAGCAGATGCAACTAAGTTTCGAAGAATATCATGACGATAAATGCTAATAGTTCCATGATATATTGTGTTTATTTTATATTTCATAAATAAACTCTGTGGAATAGTTAAAAAGTCAGCTAACCTTAAACATCCTCTGTCTATAATTGACGAGTAACAAAAATTCTGATAGAAATAAAATAGTACAGCGACTTCCTGAATGAAAAAATGTTATTTTTAATATAATTATATACTAAAATCAAATCTTTTGTTACAATAATAATAAGATACAAAAAGAAAAATCGATTTTTTATTTAAATTATGAAGAATAAAATTAGTTTAAAATAGTATATGTATTACATCTCAATGTTTTAATGAAACCAAATATTGAAGAGTTTATAGAAAATTATCCCTCGTACGTATTGAATATTGATGATTGAATGGAGACTTTTTCAATTTGCAATGAAATTCGACATCAAATAATTTCTGTTTTTTTAAGTTTAAAAAATTTAGAAAGGCTTATTAAAATCAAAATTAGTAAGCCAATCAAAGTTTATTATAGTGTTTTTAATGTCAATGGTTTGACTGTAATCCTGGTCATAGAAACAGACTTTGTTAAGGGAGACATAAATACCAATAGCTCTAAAAATTCTGTGTACTCAATTTAAAAATTATTGGGAGAGAATGACATGCGAAGTATTAAAAAGGGTGATTCATTAATCCCTACGACTTCATTTTTTTCAAAATCTTTTATAGTTTCTGATCACAGCAGTAAACAAAACTTTTTCCAATGACAAAAAGTGTAATTTAAACATCATATGGATCTATTTGAAGGCCATTGTGCTGCACACAGAAGCAGTCAACTAAATGTGCGTTTCTTAACTGAAGTCAATGAGGTTTTAGAGATGATGTCGAATTCCGTCTTAAGAACTTTTTTCGATTCCTCGACATTAGCAGCCTTCTTGGAAACAATTTTCGGCTTAATGATTCCCAACCAAGCATTGTCTCACGAAGTAAGGTCAGAACTTTGAGGGGGGAGGGAATCGATCCAAATTCTCCTACCCATCTGTATTGAAATTTCTGTTCCAAAAACTTCCTCGTAGCTAAGGCAATGTGTGCTGGTGCGCCATCTTGTTGCAAGTGAGACTGCATCAACATACCATTTGCCTCTATTTCAGGTACAAATCGGGTGCAAAGCATGGTGATGTAAGATTAGGCAGTAACTTGATCTTTAATGATATAAAGGCCAAATTAAATTTTTAAATAAAATTTAAAAATTTTTTTTTAAATAAAATTTTTGTTTTATCACACCAAATTTTTGAGTATGCGTTTTTCTGTTTTTAAATAAGTTCGATTTTTATTTAATATCGCAAATTAGGGAGTCGAAGAATTGTATGCAATTGTTCAAGTCAATATTATTTAATAGAACCGATTTTATAACATTCTTAATACCGAAAATGCGGAAATCAACAGGAGACGAATTTCATTTACTTTGTAAGAATTTTCCATCAATAATTAATAAGTCGAAATAAATTGCAAAGTTTATTCTTATTTAAAAAAGTGCGCATTTTTTGTTTATTTAAACAAAAAGCATCAAGAGATTTATTTCAGAATATTTTGGATCCATTATTATAATATTGTAAATGTTATCTTAGTATAGTAAAAATAATATAGATATAAATATAGTTATTTATCCTTACACCTTTTATTTAAGACTTAAGCCATTTTATTTCTCTGAATTATTCGACCTGTTTTATTCCGCATTTCAACACAACGATTATGGTCTTTACGAATAATTTCATACGGTCCTTCATAACGGTCTGATCCTTTCTGTCTCTTGTCTATTTTCACTAGTACTCAGTCACCGACCCAGAAATCCCGTTTTTTATCGTTACATTAGGTTTGCTTATCTCTGACATTTTAACATTGTCAATTATCTTCTTGTTATCCAATTCATAATGTCGTGAGCCATCAAGGGTTAACCGTTTTCCCAGAATTACTTCCGCAGGACTATATCCAATAGTGCTTTGTCTCGATGCATTCATACTAAAGTCTATCCCTGGAAGTAACTCAACCCAATTTTTACTTCCTCTCTCTATTCCATTCGAACTATGATGGTATAGGTATGGACTTGAGAAGTTTATCTTAATCAACCCAGATTTAGCAAATTCCATAAATGCCCGAGATTCGAATACTTTTCCATGGTCTACGGGGATACATGCTGGAGCTCAAAACCTAAATATCCATTGGCGTTTTATGGTCTGTATTGTTGTCATCTTGTCTTGGTTGTTTACTACTGTGAGACTAACATACCTACTGTGCTGTCTGTCCATTATACCAAAAATATTTTTTTCCATTTATGACTGGCATAGGTCCACAATAATCCATGTAAATATCGTCGAATGGTCGTTTTAAAATCAAGTTCACTGTGTTTTCTTTTGTTATTCCCGTATAAGTTTTAGATGTTTGACACACTGCACATGCTCGAACTATTCTTTCAACGTTTTTACTAAACTCCTCTATATCATATTCTTGTCTCATGAATGTGTACGTTTTATTTACTCCCGCATGACACAGGAATTTATGAAAAAATAAAATACAATCGTTCCTTGTTTCCTTCGGAATCCAAATCTTGTTATCAAAATTTTTATACATATATCGCTTTGCTTAAATGTTTTTCCTTTCCTTCTTCTATTTGTTTCATTATTTCACCGATTTCTTTATATTTTGTTACCATGGAATTGACAATGTGTCCTCATCCATCGCTAGTATTCGTGTTCTCGGTTTACTCGATTTCGCCTGTTCATGTTGTGTCATACACTGTAAACATACCATACAGTCTTTCCGTGACAACGAATCTGCATTTTTATGTAATTCCCCTTTACGATATTCTAAGATCATATCCAAGCTGCTCAGAAAATTCATCCAGTTTTGAAACTGAGGGATAATCGGCTTTTTCGTCATCATCATAAATTTAATTGCCTTATGGTCGATTCTTAACTTAAATTTTGCACCATACAAGTAATGCTTAAAGTGTTGCGTGAAATTAAAAATTGCTAATAGATCTTTTCTGGTAATGCAATACCCAATCTCATGTTTTTTCAATGACTTAGATCCGTATGCAATCCCCTGTTCTTCACCTTTCTCATTCCATTGGGATAACACTGCTCCTCTCGTATCAAAAGAAGCATCAGTGTCTAATGTAAATTCTTTCCCAAAATCAGGATAACAAAGTATTGGGGCCGATATTAGTGCTTCTTTTAGTTTTTTAGGTGCCGCTGAGTGTGAATCTGACCAATGCACCATATCTTTCGAACTTCCACACATTTCTTCCAACAGTTTTGATAGTTTTGAATAATTTTGTATAAACTTTCTATAATAATTGCATAGTCCCAAGAAACTTCCAATTTCTTTACACATTTTGGTTGTTCGAATTCCCTTATTAATTTTATTTTGTCTGGATCAGTCTTAATTCCGTCTCTGTTCACTATATGCCCTAAAAATCGTAGTTCTTTTTGAAAGAATCTACATTTTTTCGGGATTTATTCTCCGTCCAGCCATTTCTATTCGTGCAAATAGTTTTTCAACCTTTCCATGTGCTCCATTTCGTTTTTCGAAAAAATGAAAATGTCGTCAAGATAGATTAGGGCTTCTTTTCAGAACATCTCTTTCAAAACATCCGCTATAAGCTTTTGAAATGTTGCTGGTGCTGCTGCAATGCCAAACGGTATTCTTGTGAAGCAATACTTTCCTATTTTAGTGAAAAATGCTGTTTTTAACTTTGAAAAATCTTCTAATTCTATTTGATAGTAGGTATTTTCAAGATCAATGGAACTGAACCATTTCATTTCTCTTAAAGAATCTAACAATTCCTCTATGTTTGGTATAGGAAAGGCCGGCCTCTCTGTCACTTGATTAAACAACCTTAAATCCAAACATAAACGAATTTCCTTCTTTTCTTTTTTCCAAACACATACCATCTGTATGTTCCACGGTGATGAGCATTTCTCTATTATCCTGTGTCGTTCCAAATTACGAACAGCATCATCTATATGACTTTCTAAATGAATTGATTGTCTACGCGGTTTCTGTAGAATTGGTTGTACTGATGTCTTAATTCGATGTTTTACTAGTGATGTCTAACCAATGTCCCATCATCCATCCATAAAAATATTTTTAAATTTCTTAATACATGTGTATAGTTTCCTATCCTCATTTAAATTTAATTTTTCTTTTGCATTTAAAATACTCATTTTATCTGTATATTTCAGCTTATCTTTATTAGGATTTAAATCGCATACTTCTCTATCGGTTTCAAGTATATTTTTATTGATTTCATTAATCCCCTCTAAATTCCATCTCAATTCCAACCCGATAGCTCTTATCAAGGTTATTCAAAAAATAATCAATGGGAACACTGTTTCTGAAACATAAAATAACTGGTTCACTTTCTTATTTCTCCATACAATTATAATATTACATGTACCTAGTATTTCCATTCCACTTCCGTTGGCACACAAAACTGACGATATGAAATTCCTATTTATCCTAACCTGTAATTTTTCAGCAATTTTCTTGTCCAGTATATTAATCGAGCACCAGTATCCAATAAAAAATTCATCTCTATTCCATCCATCCTAGCTCTAATACTGGGTCTTCCACTAAACACCAAATAGTCTAGTTTCTCAATCGAACAAATTTCAAATTTAAATATCGTACGCTCTTGAACTATGTTATCATTAAAATTCCCCCCTTTATAATTATTATTATTATTATTAAAACTACATATACGATTCATAACATTGCCATGGTCACCATGTAAGAATTTTCCAACAATAATTAATAAGTCGAAATAAATTGCAAAATTTATTCTTATTTAAAAACGTTTGCGTTTTTTGTTTATTTAAACAAAAAGCATCAAGAGAATAAAAAAGCAGAATATTTTGGATCCATTATTATAATATTGTAAATGTTATCTTAGTATAGTAAAAATAATGTAGATATAAATATAGTTATTTATCCTTACATACTTAATTAGAGTAAAATTGGTGATCTCAAAAACATTGTCAATACATGTATAACCTGTGAATATTCGTAATTTATGTATTTTATTTTACAGTGTACTTCATGCCATCTCTGAACGAAGAACACAGTCATAATTATAGTTGAAGTAATATTGTTAAGCACAGAAAATATTATAAAAGAACTGAAATACTCAAAATTTAAAAATTCTATGCACTCAATTAAATAATTATTGGAAAAGAGTGACATGTGAAGTTTCATATAGTTTTTTGCACAAGTCACCATCGGTACATGAAACTATTTGTTCTACAAAGACTGATGTTCGGCGAAGTTATATATACTATTGGAAATCCCGTTATATGTTTCACAAGATTAAAGGATTCATTTTTACATATATTATTTTAATGTTTTATAGAACCGTTAAATAAATTTTCAAGTCGATATAAACCAAATTTTTAAAAACTTATTTTTACCTTTAATCTAGGTCAAAAAAGTGAGTGAAACTAGCAGAGATATTTGTTTCCTGTATTGAGAGAACATTATAGCTGATAGAAGTGCTCGGATTGGTTTGCTAGGTTTAAAAATGATAATTTCGACCTGAATGATGTTCCTTGTTCTGGAAGGTCAGTAGATATGTACGAGGACCAACTCGACAATCTGTTGGAGAAAGATAACCATCGGACATGCCGATAATTGACAAAAAGATTAATTGTGATTTTTCGATAATTTCAAGCAAACTTCAGTCGATGAGTTTTACTGAAAAGCATAGGGTTTGGGTTCCGAACAAATTCACCTAAAAACAAAAGGAAAAGTGACTTTCTGTTGCTGCTCAAAATCTCGCTTTACACTAAGGAACTCATGGCTACAGGTATCTTCTTTTGCAGGATCATCACTGGAGATGAGAAAGGGTGTCTTTATGCAAATATGAAGTGTGACTCACTCTCCTGGGAAGAAGCCGAAGTCAAGAATCAAAAAAACCTGTCCCCGATGAAGAAAATGATTTGCGTTTGGTGGGATCTGGAAGGTCTACTCAACTGGGAAATCCTTGGAAAGAACATGGAAGTAATGAAGAAGTTCTATAAAGCCTAATTGCATCGAGTCGATGAGGCAATAGAACAAAAATACAGAATAGACAAGGCTACGCGATCCTCTTCCATGGCAATTCTCCACCACAAACCGCAAAACCTGTCTGGATTGCACTCCAAAAGCTGGGTTTTGAGGTCATTTAACGTGCTACGCATTCCATAAACCTAACCCCGAAGGATTACTATCTCTTCTAATCCATTTCAAACAAAATAATTAATCTTAGCTTGGAAAATAAGGATCAACTGGATAATCAACCCAAGAATTTCTTCGAGACTCCACCTAAGGATTTTTGGCGAAATGGAATACACAAACTGGTTTTTAGACCAATCGATTAATAAATTGTGCAACACAAAATGCTGAAATATATTTAAATAAAATAATTAAAACTAGTAAAGAAAAAAGATTTTATATCCATTCTTTATGCTGATAGAACTCTACTTTGCCAACAAAATTTTAATTAAAAAAATATTTTCAAAAAAAAACAATAAAAAATTCTGTTGGCCGAGTAGAGTTCCGCCTGCATAAAGCATGGTTATAAAAATATTTTTTTTATTTACTAGTTAGGCTTTAATTCGGTTTACTGGACTTTATTTATTTTTCAATTTATTTTTTGCGTAATATAAACTGCTTATAATGTATAAGTAGGTCTTTTAAAAAGGTCTAATTAAACTAGTTATTTAAACTAGAGTAATTTTTAAGGTCTGATTGACACCCGAAAGCCCCGCATCGGATCGGTCTGTGATCCGTTCCTCGATCGTCCCAGTCGGATGAATTGGTCATCTGGATCACTGTCTGCAGTCGTCGCCCCATCATGCTCTTTCGGTATTTCATTATCAGAACCAGCGGTTCCCCATGTCAGTGCGATCGCGACCACTAGAACGCGCCCGTTGAAATCGAGTGATGGTCACAGCTGAGTGATCGAGTGTTCGCCCCATCGGTGCTTAGGCACATTATATCGAACAACAACCATGATACGTCAATTAAAAGAAAGATACTTGTATAAGAATGTTAATCTTAACGATGAAAAAGTGAAGACAGCATTAATTCATTTCAGTTTATTTCCATAAAAATTAACATCTAATTTACATATAAATTTAAATGGTGTTGTTTATTTCGTTCATTCAAACAAAACACCATTTTTTATTATTTCATTATTAGTTCAAATTTACAGCGCACACCACACATATTTATATTACAGCACATTCAAACCTTTTTTTCTAAAGTATTTAATTTGATTTTCTATTTGTGCAATTTTTGTGCTATCTCATAATTTAATACTTGTATAAGATCGCAAAAACAAATCACATAAATAAAACAATCGCATAAAACAGATGTGATTGTATATTAAATTTTAGAGTTTCTGAAAAAAAAATTCCCTCGGTAATATAATTGAAAAAAAACAGATTTTCGATTGACAAATAATTTTTTTGAGATATGAAAATTTTTAATTTGAAATCAAATTGAAATAAATTCTCGATTGAAAACCTCAAACCTTACAGTTATTATTAGAGGTGAGGAGTACAGCTGTAATAGTACCGGGATTAGAATCTCCTAAAACAAAAGAAGACACAGAGGTTGACACAATCAATTCAACCTGGTTCCACCCAGTGGGCATTTTTTTAATATGAAAGACGTATTCAATGACTGCCGGGTCAGTCATTCCGTGAAATTGTTTCCTTCATAAAAGATAGAAAATCGAAATCCAATAGAGAATCTTTTATTATTATTGACAGACATGTAGGTTAATAAAACCTAGTAAATCGGTTGAAAAAATTGTCCGCCACTTTGTTTTGAAAATTCTCCTCTCGTTTATTTTAACGAATTCTTTTTGATAGTTTTCTTTATAATTAGTTTTTTTCATAAAAGCTTTATTAATTTTTTAAGATTTGTTTTGTTGATTTTTTATATTTGATTTTTATGAAAATTGTTTTATTTGTTTGGTTATTTTTTAATATACCGTGCGATTCATAAGTCGTCGTCTCAAGATATGGAACTATACTGCGATGTAATGTAAAACTTTTTGAATATGATATAAATGTATTACGATATGGTTTTTTACGCAGTACAACTTGAA
>MQRK01250997.1:15065-31944 GCA_001938485.1 Girardia tigrina
AGTAATCTTCTGGATTTTCATGATCATTTCAAATTTCTTCTGCCAAATCTCGAAATTGATGCTTCCATCAAATTTCTCTAAAAACTCCAAAACGATTTTCATATCATTCATTATGCCTGAATAGCTTGTAACACGCGAAAAGTTTATTTTCAAAACAATTTTTTATTGATAATATTCAAACAAAATATTTATCAAAAAAGCAAATATTAAATATTTCAAGTAATTAAAATATTTAATGTCCAACATATATATTCGAATAAAAATGTTTCACATGTTACAAAATTAATGTAAAGCAAAAATTATTATAATTAAATATTATCACAATTTTTTGTTTTTTCCTGTAATGTTTTTTTCTGCCATGTTTATGGCCACGATGTTTTTTTCCGGATCCCAATATATGACTGCAACATTTCTCACAGCGTGTAATCCTTTACTTCCTTTGATTATATATCAAACGTAAGAATATTGGTATTGGAAAAAAATGTCTCTTTATTTGTGAAAAATGTTAAATATGGTATGTCGAATTTTGTATGTTCAATTTCATATTTTGAATTGTTTTTCTCCGTCCAAGATTGAAAATTGATATTTTGTGCATTCGTAATGAGTAATTTTTCGAGCATGATTACATTTAAAATTTGAATTATTAAATGGAAATTATAAATTTCGCTATGGATTAACTGAATTTTTAAAAACCAATTAAATAAAAGTTTGTAAATTAAATTTTAGATGAAATTATTAATTTGATCAATGAAAGTTTTTTAAATGAAAATGAAAAATTCATTTATTATAGTAAAATTTTTTTTGAAATATATTAAAATATCAATTTTTAAAAAGTATAAAAAATTTTGAAACCATAAAATTAAATTAATTTTAAAATGGAAATTTTTGTTCGAATAAATATTATCAAACGATTTCTTTTAACGTCCAAATAATTTAGCTTGATGTCAACCGATTAAAGTTTTGTTGAGACAATATGAATTGTGATAATAATAATAATTTTGAAAACCAAATAATAAAATCCCTTTAAATAAATTTGAAATTTATAAAAATATAAATAAATATATACATGTGTTCTTTTGATCCTAAAATCGTGTGACTAAATAACTTTTAATTTAGCAATTTGTCAACTTCTTTCCTATTTTTATGCATACAATAATTCATTTCATTATTAAAATCTTATTTTACAAAAATAAATTCCATTAATACTTTTTCTTATTATTTTCGTTTTTTCGTTTTTTTAAAAAAAAATAACAAAAGTGAATTAAAAATAATAATAATATAAAATATATTTCATAAATTAAAACAAATTTACTCTTTACATTAATTTCCATATTTAAACCAATCGAACTCATTTTGTGAAAATCTTTAACATTTCCCCTAATACGTCTCCTAATATATTTAATATAAAAAATTGACATTTCATTAACGGAATTTACAGATTTTTTGTTGAAAATAAAATTAATTTTGGCTAATATTTTTGAAGAAAAAAATTTAATATTTTTTGTTTTATTTTTTGAATATATATATATATATATATATATATATATATATTATGGAATGATATTTATCGTAATTAATAATAATATTAATAAAGTCGATCGATATTCGTGCCGCTGTAATAGTGTACTTATTTGTATTAATCAAATCGGAGTTGTTTGTGAGTGTTTCTAGTTTGAAGAGTTGTTCGGACAGGTGGTGCAAGTGTGTCTGCTTCTTGTAGATGTTGTGTTGTGTGTTGATGTTGTTGTAAGCGATTTTGGTTATCTATGTTAGATGATGATGATAATTGGGTGCAGGTTTGGCCAATGTACGTTATTTCGCCTTGGTTTGATAATGACATTGACAATATATCATTCAGGGAATCGAAGTGCTTGTTGTTTGAGTTTGGGTTGTTGCCTATTGTTGGGTTTTCTTCATCATCAATGAAAAATGCAGGTTTTACGTTTGTCAGATGTATGATTGTTTCTTCTCTGTTCTTTAATATTTTAGCGTTGTTTGAGAAAAGAGTCAATATTTTGTATGGATCTGAATAAAAGGGTGCTAAACCGGTTGTATTTTGGTTTTTTAACCATAGATATTTTGCGTCATAAAGTGATTTGGGTAAATACTCTTTAAAGGATTTCGAGGCTCTACAATAGTTTTATTTGTCGATGTTTTGGAAATGTTTTCTGGCTGTTTGAATTTCGTTATCCGATGGTGTTTTGTTTGTTTCTGTTAGCTCTGAAAGGAAGCGAATTGATGTTCCGAAAAGTAATTGAACTGGTAATGTGTCACTGTTTGTTGAGGAGGTGTTTCTCCATCCCATTAACACAAATGGTAATACATCGATCCATTTCGGAGATTGTTCTGCTAGGCTGCGTAGTGATGTTTTTAGTATGCGGTGAAAGCGTTCCAGTATACCACTGGATTGAGTGTGGTATGCTCAATTATGTACGTGTGTTGTGCCTAGCCTAGTAACTAATTCGCGAAAAGACCGGATTAAAATTGCCGTCCTTAGTTTGAAATGAGGTGTTTGGGTACTCCAAAGCGTGATACCCATGTAGCCAGAAATGTTCGACTAATCGTGTTGGAATCAATGCCCTTAAGAGGTACTGCTTCGGACCATCTGGGTGCTCTATCTATCATGGTTAGCAAGCATTGGTTATCATTGTCAGGCGCTAATGGACCTACGAGATCTATGTAGATTGCTTCGAATCTTGATGTTAGCAGGAAATGATGAAGATTTGGTCGTAGCTTTCAATGTGTTTTTTATTTTTGGCAAGAGATGCATTGCGTCGCCCATTCTTTCACATCGTTGTGCATTGACGGTCATATTACTTTTGTGTGTAATAATTTATGTGTTTGAACTCCCTGGATGGTGAAGTTGATGCACTTAATTGAAAGCGTTTTTACAAAGTGATTCTGCGAGAATGGGACGTAATATGCCTGGTAAACTAGTGTCGTATATAACGTCTTTTATGGTTTGCGTATTATTACATTTCGTTAGATCAGCTGCTGAGGGTTTGTTTGCTTGGAGGTTTTCTATGGTGAACATTGTCTGGAATTCTATAGAAGAAACAAAACGGGAAAGGCAGTCTACTACTACGTTATCTTGACCTGAAATGTGTGTGATCGAAAAATCAAATTCAGATAAAAATGAAATTTTTCGTTGTTGTCGTGGAGAAGTTTCTTTCATGTAAAGTAATCTAATTAGTGGTTTGTGGTCTGTTTGGATCAGGAACTGTTTACCAAGTAGGAATTGTTTGAAATGCTTCACTGCCAGAAAAATAGCCAGAAGTTCTCAATCGAAAACGCAGTATTTTTGTTCTGTGGTGCTGAATTTTTGCGAGAAAAATTCGATTTTTTGTGGTATACCATTGATTGTTTGCTGTCAAACAGCTCCTGCGGCTAAATTGGAAGCATCGGTCAGTAACGGTAATGGAGCGTTTTTTTACAGGATAGCTTAATGTGTGAAGTTTCGTCATCATTTTTTACGTTTTCGATGGTGTTTATTAGTTCGTCGTTCCATCGAATAAATGATTTCTTGGGTCCTGAACTAATTGCGGAAAAGGACCTATCAAGTGTGAACAGTTCGGTATATACCGATGGCAATAGTTAATCATTCAGAGAAAACTGCGAAGGTCGGATATGGTTTTTGGAGTGTTCATGGAACTAAGGTGTTCCTGTAAAGGAGAATGCCCTTTATCCGAAATATTGTCTCCCAAGAAGGTTACCGATGATTTAAAAAATTGGTCCTTGTTCCAGTTTATTTGTTAATTGTTTTGGTGAAGATGGGTAAAAACGTGTTTCAAATGATCTGCGTGCTCATTTGGGTTTGAAGATGCGATTAAGATATCGTCTAAATAAGGAAAAGCGAAATCAAGATTTGAAAGAATTTCGTCAATATGTCGTTGGAATGTTTGAGCGGAGTTCCTGAGGCCAAAAGACATAGATATATACTCAAACAATCCTAACAGCGTGATGATTGCAGTCTTGGGTATATCCTGCGTTAATTTTGGAATTTGGTGGTAGGCTTTTCGTAAATGAATGGTAGAGAATATGGTTGCCCCGTTGAGACAATGAAAGATATCTGTGATAAGGGGTACAGAAGAGCTATCATGAATGGTCGCTGAGTTAAGTAAGCGGTAATTATCACAAGGTCTGATGGAACCGTCCATCTATTTGACTATATGCAGAAGTGTTGCCCATGAAGATGACGAACGTCGTATAATGTTAATCACAAATACCTTCTGGTTCTTATATCGACCTTCTTCCTGTATCCGCCTGAGTATAGGTGTAGCTTACATATTTTCTCTTTTCGGCCGAAAACCAAACTTCCAAGGATATAACCTTTCTTCCATTGCCAGCGTCATTTTATTTACAATTATTCGTGCAAAAACTTTGCCGGTAACTTCCAAGTTTTTGACTTCTATAATTATTCGGATCAGACCTTGCACTCTTTGCCTTGAAGAGTGTTACCATTTTTGCACTCCTCCAAGCCTTTGAGAACTGATGATCATCCCCATTCCAAATCATCTTAAAATCGAACTTCACCTTGTCAATGAGGGGTTGTCCGCCCCATTTTAAAACCTCTGTAATCACACCATTTGAGCCGGGTGCCTTCAAATTACTCATTTGTGATATAGCAAGCCGTCTATGTTCGGGGGATCTTTTCTCAGAATTGAGTCAGGGAATTGAGTCATATCCGCCCACTCAATAAGTGAGCGCGCTTCGAAGAGCTTCTGATAATGACTTGCCATTTGACTATTAGAGACTGATGGCATAGGCTTAAAAAGCGTTTCTGGATTCCCACCCATAGGCAATTCTAGATAAGCCACACCTTTCGTCTTGAAGCTTCCAAAATTTAAACTTTGTTCAATTTCATTAATGTTATTGATCAATCT
Source organism: Girardia tigrina (assembly GCA_001938485.1). NCBI lineage: Eukaryota > Metazoa > Platyhelminthes > Tricladida > Dugesiidae > Girardia > Girardia tigrina. The sequence continues at coordinate 19,949 of MQRK01250997.1, forward strand.
TTCTCGCATCCATTTACAAATGGAATAGGTTGCCTTGTTTCGTGCGGCTCTCCAACACTGCAGACTTTCTGCTGAAGGATGCAATATCCATTTCTTTCTGTGGTGACTCCTTTCGTTTATGATATGACTTAGTTCAGTTTTTTTGACTATGTAACCAGCTTCCTTTTAGAGGTGTCCTTTTGACCTTCCGGTACTTTTACAGTAGTGTTGCAATAACTTTCACTGTGTTTTCCTATCCTGGTCCTGCTTTCCTAATGGTTTGATAAAGCTCGGATGAAAAATTTTTGCGGTCACGAGTTACTAGATCTCTCTGAATGCTTTTAGGCAATTTTTTTGTTTCTATTTAGTAATAGCTGTCTTATATCTTTTTGTTTTCAGATATAAGACTACACAATTGAATTCACAGTCATAAAGATGCTTAGATTGTACATCTTTGATCTTCTTCATATTTTCTGAACGCACAAGAAAGTAAGCCAGTAGCTCCCTCTTCTTCGTCGCCGGGTAGGTCCAGCTAGTGCTCTTCAACTCATTATGACGAAAAAAGGAGTTTACTACCTTCATAATTTTCTGTTCAGCTATTAATACTAACCTTTCCCCATTATCCGGCATGTATTGAAGTCTCCTCCCACCATCAACATGCACCCGGACTACCTAGATTCTGCCCCTGTTTTCCAAACACGGTGTTTAGAGAGTCATAGAATGTGGTTTTCTCGCAGTCTCTGTATCCACAATCAGGAGGAGAGTGTACTCCTACGATAATTATTCTGAAGGAAATGATTTTCGCTCTGAAAATTCGATCTGAGAATGCATCAAACTCGATATCACCTTTAGGTAGTCTGGTTTATAAACCAATTCCTCTTTCCCTAATTTGTCCCATTTGTGGTCCACTGTTGTAAAAGGTCCACTTTTCAAAATTCTCAGTCACGACGTTTAATTTATGGGTTTCCGTCAGGATGGCTTCATCTACATTTAGCTTTTCTAGAGCCTCAGTAACACTCAAGACTTTCGAACCCTCGAACATTCCATATACAAACCTTCTTCAAACCTAAACGTGAGTCCCGCCTAGGGAGACACCAGTCCGGTCTTCACTTAACCTGAGATCCTATTATTTTGCGAGCAATCCCAGTATTCTCTGTGGTGTCTATTTGTTTATTAGCATCAGTGATTAAAGTGCCTAGTCATGAATTGCCAGCCCTAGCTGAGAGCACCCCTATCGAATTTAGTTTGGTATCCAGGATCGCGACGAGGACGCATCGAAAGGGTGAAGATATGTATCTATACGGACATCATATCTTCGATCACAAAACATATGGGACGCTTTACGATTTTGCGTGTCATCCTTGCACAGGGACCATGCTAATCTTCTTGATCCGTGAGAATAAGGGTCCGGTTGATCCATAACTAAATTCGGCGCATATATCGGCCCGAAGGCGTTCTCTATACCGCCTTTGGTTTCCACAGGAGTTCTTTTACTAGCGGCTTAGCCTCGCACCCATCACTTGAGTGAACGTCTCCGTACGCCACACAGGCTCATCTATAGTCTAGCTGTTAGGTATCTTTCAACCCACCTGTAGTGCCACACATGCACTCACCACACAGGCACACGCCACACAGGCAATTCAAACTCCTTTCGGGGCATCAATAGTTAGTATGTCAGCCTGAATCGGCTGACGGAACTTTTTTATTGATTCATCAGCAATCCTGGAGGACTCACCACTCCACCGATCCGTTATCCATTTTATTTTTAACGACTACCTCGCTGCATTTCCGTTTCTATAGCCTCCGACCCACTTCTGTGTATCGGAATTTATAGAGGTCGCTCCCTGGGACCAGTTGTACAGATCATTTGTGGCCGATGCTGCACGCCTGCCAATACATGATTTCACCCATTTCCATGTATGGAATCACATTCAACATTTGCACAGCCGACTACCCACCGAAACTCCACCATATACTTTTTACCTTTGTATCGTAAATTTCACCGCACCACCGTTTTCTCTAGCTTTCGACTCACATCTATGTGTTCGGAATCAGTAGAGGTTGCTCCCTCTATTGCACAGTAATATATTGGTACAGTAATCTACCAGCATTTGGTAGGGCGAAACACTTTCACTCTTCATACCATTTTTGTGCATAAGGCGTTTATCCCCAATTTTTTGGCACTTGCGCACCACAGCACTTAAGTTATCACCTGTCAAGATTGACAGTGTGAGCTAACGGGTCGCCTACCCGTTGGAGGCCGCATTTACCGATTTTCCCATATAATATTCCTAAGAACGACCGATTTATTTTGAGATACGATTTTTACTACACACCCTTGTCAATTATCACAGAAATCTCTCTCATAATACTCAATCTAATCGTTCCAATTTTATTATATAAGGAGCCAAAGCTCCTCATCCTAATATTAAATTCATCTTAATATTAAATTTACCACAGAATCGGAAGTAAATAATAAACTTCCCTTTCTGGACATTTTTTGTCACTTGGATGAATCGAGGTTATAAAACTGAATTAATCAGAAAGGCAACAAATACAGGTCTTTACACAACACCAGAGTTTTTGTGAGGAAAAATATACAGAGTTTGGAATTTTTCGTCTAATTTTGAAAACGCAAATCATGGTATAAATATTCTTAGAAGGGCTTGAGAGACAATATGTACATAAACAAACAAATAGAATACAACATAAGAGAAACATTGGACAAGTTATGTACTGAACGCGGGATGAATGAACATGGAATGAACGAACCGCAAACCGTTTTTGCTTTATTTGAGAGGAAACTTTGAACTTTGGATATGATAGAAACTACTTTGGCACTACTTACAGTTACTTTGTATAGTTCTACAAATAAAAAATACAAATCTTTAAAGCTATAAATCTTTCAGAATAGGGTATTATAATGATTTGTTTGTATTCTTGAATATTTTCTTCTTTTAATTGTTTCTTAACCCATGGGTTTGGCGTTCGTTCATCCCAATCTTTTATCTGCTCACTTTTATACTCTACTGAACTTCACTTTCTTTTATAAGATAAATGAGTTTTTTCAATTAAATTCTAAGATGTATGTGTGTAACTACTTTGTAATTTTATATGTTATCTTATGCCGTGTTTATATCTTACACAAAAAAAGAAAAAAAGAAAAAAATGAATTAAAAAAGGTGAATCTACCAAAGCTGGTCCTTTAAAATAAATTTGGGATAAACGAACGGGATACCATCGAAAACAGTTTGTGGATTGCAAAATTATCTGGTATATAAATTTCATTTTCACGGGTGTAAAAACTCGTATTTTTGAGAGACTAATCGTCGTCTAAAAACCCGGATTAGTAAGTACTTGCAAATGAATCGATCGAGTAAGAATCTTGACAATTGGTTATGTTTTAAGGATCGTACCTCATCCATTTCAAAAGATTAGTTTTCTGTTCTACAAAAGGGATAAGATTTACATTACAAACGGCAGTGTTGTGAATCTCTATAAAACACTACAACCCATCAATTAACATCAGAATAGACAAAGTAAGGCCATTTCAATACTGAAAATTTTAATTAAAATATATGTTGCCTTTATTATCCAATAATATTTTAATATATTATAATATTAATAATGAGGTGCCGGCCACCGGATCCGTGGTGACCAGCATTTCTTAAACTTGTGGGGAATTGTTACTATATGCTTTTAAGTAAGTAAAATACTAAATATATTTATTTATATATATATGTATATTTACTTACTTAAATGTATATAGTAAAATGTTGCAAAATTTGTAAATAATATTAAAAATATTTTAATAAATAAATTATTATAGTAGAGATCATGGACTCTTAAGTGAAGACCTCCATAAAGGTAATGGGTAATTTAATACCGTTTATATATGCAAATAAATTTATTTGCCAAATTAAATTGTTAAAAATACCAAAAAAAATATTTGTTGAGGTTTATTTAAAAAAAAAGAATTTTCTATAAATCAAATACAGTTTTGAACAACATCTTTTCCTGGTTGTTTACATCATTTTTAAATGTAAACATATGTGTATAGGGAAATATTTACATATTCACATGTTACAAATGACAGTGTTATTCACTGAAACTCAATTTAAAAACTCAAAAATAATACATATATTTAATTTTCACTTTACCTTATTGTATTATTAAAACAATTCAATATTCATATATTAAATATCCGAAAATTGCTGATGATGATGTATATAAACATCGAAACACGTCCAAAAATTATATAAAAAAAGCTTTAATCAAATTATATTTTCATATATATATACATATGTTTTTGTTTATTGTCTTACATTTCACGGCGGCAACATTTTTTTCAATCGTCGTCATTAGATATACGTCTTGGTGTGATTGTTAAATAAAATTCCTCATAGCCTTTATAATCAGCTAACAAATAGTTTTTTGCATCTTTCCCTGGCATTAATTAATAATTAATTCTTTTACAAAAGTACTGAAATTTAGTACAACATTTTATAGAATGAATAATCAAAAATTCAAAATTTACTTTCCTTATTTTTAAACTTAAAGTTAAGTCAAACAATATCTTAAACATAAAGCATGCAAAATGTGTATCCATACTCCCGGAAATGTTACTCAAATTAAATGACATCCATTTTCTTTTGATGTTTCAAGGGCATCGTATATATAGATTATTATTTCATATGTTTGAATTTCTCATTTTTGTCAAGAACATATCTCAAATTTAAAGACAGTTCGAGTATATACCGAGTTTTAGTGTGGGAGTTTAAGTAAAATCATATCAAAAGACTCACTCTAATTGGTTAACCAATCAGAATGAGTTATGGCTTTATGAAGTGATTTTATTCACAATTTTAATTTTAAGTTTCTGAAAACAATTTATTTATAAAACCGGTTGAAATTTTGAATAATGTGAATTTCCGATTCTTCTTTAAACCAAGTTTGAAAAATCATCTCGATCCTAACAATCATAAATATTAAAGTATTTTTTACTGCAGTTGTAGTGATCCTACATTTTTTATCGCAAATTTATATAAAAATCTTCATATTTCCTTTATAGTTTATTTTCCTTATAGTTTATAGTTTCCTTTATAGCATTATTATGATATTATTATCGTAAATTATGTTTTATATCGTATTACTAGTGGTATATTTATGTATACAATTTTTAATAATAATTAATATAAAAAAACAGATATCTCTAACTATTATCAAAATTTAAATTCAATAGATTTATAATGGATACAAAGTCATTGTCTTGGACTAACTAATATTATTAAACGATAATATTCCTTTCAATTGATTCGGACAAATTCAATCATTTATCGTACTTATTAGATTTGAAACACTATTTCTGTTTGAAAATGAGGACATTTGTGGTGACTATGCTGAAATTAATGCTCTATTTAATGACGGTAACGCCTACCAATGTTGATCTGAACTAGCATTTTTTCTCGTCAGGACATTGTGTAACACGAATGAACAATCTTTTAAACTTGAGCAGCTGTGTTTTCTAAAAGCTTATTAACTGAAAGACAAGAAACGAAGAAACATTTTTATGGCACTATGAACTACTTTTTTGTTGATGAATTAAATTTTGTTTTGTTTGCTTCAAAAAAAGAATATTTTTAAACTTATTTTTTTATTATGTTTCTAGTTTAATAGTGTATATTCAACAATGATAATGTGTAAGTCTTTTCATAGTTTAATCTTAATCCAGGGGTCAAACATTTAACACTGGATGGCGACCCATAAAACAAAGCTCATAATAAATCGCCGAATCTCTCTAAAATTAACAAATTTTTTTGATTATATTATTTTATACTTAAATTTTTGTTTTGTATATTTTTTACATTTACTGAATATTTTTCGATAATTCATGTGGGTTATTTTACAAACATATAAATATAAATAATCATATACAGAATTTCAAATGATTAAAGTCAAATCATTGTAAATTAATTATTAAAAACGAAAGGTTTAGTATCAGAAGAATGATCTGAGGAAAAGGCTCCCATGAGTTCAAATATATCATGTTGTTTGCATTTACATTTTATTTGTATTTCAGGAGGACATGAATATTTTATTATGATTAATATTTAATAAACAAACAATAATTAAAAGAATGCACGAAATATTTTTTCTATAAAAAATAAAAAGAAAATCTTTCAATTAATCAAATAAAAAAAATTTTTCCTACTCTATCGATAAAAATTTCTTAAAAATATTATTTTATGTTTTTTACTTCATTTATTATTTTATTTATTTATTTATTTATTTATTTATTCATTTAATTATTTATTTATTTTAAATTCTCCTGACATCATTTTTGAAAATAATTTTAATATTAAAATATGAAGAAAAATTTGTTTATTGTTGCCACAATAAAATTAAAAATAGTTTGAAAATTGTTAAACTTTTTTAAGTTAATTTTTTTTCTTGTAACTGCATTACAATAAAAATATTTTGCAAGTAAAATTTATAACAAAAATATTTCAACACATAAATAAATAATAATAAACAAACATGGTTGAAGAATTTCTGTCGAATATAAACAAACGGATAAATATATTTATATTCGAACTTTTTTGATTTATTTTTTTTCCTTTGGCAAAAGAAAATGACTCTTATTTTATTTTACCATCAATTATAATATAATGTCTTTATTTATTACATAAAATATGTTTTTTTAATAAATTTGGCATTTCAAATTGTTCAAAAAACAAATATTTCGAGAATCAATTAGTTTTGTGAAATTTAATTGCTCTTTTCTTTTTTTCCTGAATGATTCTCATTCCGGGGAGCGTAGGTCGGGCTGCTGTGTCGTCGCAAGGATCAGAAAAGTGTCAGACTGAGAATCAACGAAAATAGTTAGAGAAAATGGGAGGACGAAGAAAAAGAATTTAAAAATAAAAGATTATTTATTTGTGTAATACATTATCTTTTTCACTATTCAATTCACCATTTTTTCTCCAATCTTATTAAAATTAAAAAAAATCAAAAGTTCAAAAAGATCAATGTTGAGCAGAAATCTCTCTCGACATCAGAACAATTTTCTCTTAATAAAAAAATTTTCCAGTTAAAAAAATGTTTGCCACTTTCCGAAGTTTTTTTATCTATTTTTTTCGATTTCAAGAACAACTATCTAACGGTTGAGATTTAATTGATAATTTGTTACCTTTGTGGTTTTTATTCGTTGTTCAATTGAATTAGTTTTAGTTAAATAAATTACAATTATGATAGAAAATGTAAAGTTTGATTTTCGAATAAAGAGTTTTAAAAGATATGAATTTGAAAATTTGAAAATATGGTTAAATGCTTTTGTTTCCATTGACCAAATTATTGTTGGTGCAGGTGTTAATTGATTTTTTGTATTCATATAAATAGACATTTTTACTAAACATCACACAAAGGAGTTAAAAACACATCGCTTGCAATTATTTGTTTACACACTAGTTAAAATCCTTTTACGTTGCACCAGTTCATTAGACTAAACAACTTACAGAAACTTAATAAGAAAAGTACTATGAATTTTGTTTTTTTCTTATGCACGTTCAGAATTAGCTTTGACTGGCCTAAATAAAAAAAATGATTCCTGTCTATAAGGGAATAATAGGCAAAATATTTTCATGTAGGTGTAATACTTTGCATAAAAGATTCTTTGTTATGATGTAGTAAGTTATTGTACATATTTTTCTAGTATACTAAAATATTTTATTTATATACTTAAATTTTCCTTAATTCTACTTTACAGATTGTTTAAACCTTCCTACTTTATCAATTATCCATACTGTAGAACAGGTGAGCGGTAAGATTATTTTACTGCAAATTAGGGTGAAAAAGTGACGGATAGGTAATAAAAGTTTGACTACCCCTGTTCTAAAGTATCATGTTTTCTCAATAGTTAATAATGATTTATTTTATTGCTCCATTAATAAATAAAAATAAAATCATTGTTCAAACAAAATGATTTAAATACTTCTTTTGGTTTGCTGTTTAAAAGATACTACTGAGTGTTAAAATAAAAATTATAATTGATAAAAAAAATATTTTTTTAATTTCTTGAAATTAACTAATAATTTCATACATAAAAATTGTTTTACTATCCAAATGAAATATGAATATATTATAATTATTTTTATTTATTCATACATAAATTTAAATTAATGATTAAATTTTTAAAAATTATAATTATTCAAAGAACTAATTCAAAATCAAACAGAACACCGGAGACTCAGTTCAGACTCTTCAAACATGGTTCTATACCCTTCATATGTAGACACGCAATAAATTTATTGCTTTATCAATGGATTTGGAAATAGATAAAATAAAATATCATTTACTTGTGTGAGTAGCATTTACATTATCTTCGAGGATGTTTTGATTCAAAATTAGAATTCATAATTTCACACAAAAAATTATTCATGAAATTTTCACACAAATTTTAACAAATTTCTTCCAGTTAATTTAATCATTTTATCAAAATCCATTTATTATATTTTGACAGTTGAATTTCTACTTTTATATAAATTTACTAAACTTTCCCAGTTAAAAGTTATCTCTGAAATTTATTACTTTTGTTAAAAAAAATATTTAACTTATTTTAAATTTAATTTATAATAAACTTTTTGTTTTCAAAATAATTTCGTTCTGCATTATAAATTTTACCAAATTTATTGTTTTTTATAAAAATCAATTTAACTTCCTTATTTCTTTATTTTAAAATTTTTACTAAATATTTTCTTTTTAAAATATATCGGTTTTAATTCATCTAAACTTTTTATCGTAAGATTTTTGTTTACTTTAATTATTGTACATTTTTTAAGTATTTTTTAAAAAATCATTAATTTTATTTTTTAAACTTTAAAACTTTTTCCATTTTTATGCTTTATTTAATTTTTGTTAAAATTGTAAATTAAAATTTTTTATAAATTATTTGGCGAATTGAAACTTTTAACTAACTCTTCATACTTGTGTTTCTAAAATTTGGATTAATTTAAAATTGATCAATAATGGAAAATCAATGGTCTGGCAGAACCCCCAACCTTCTTTAATGTGAGTTATTTATTTTCCATGTGTGAAAATCTTTTGTTTAATTCAAGTAATTAAATAAAACAAATCAAATATATTGAGTAAAAATTGTTTACTCAGATTCGGTTGTGGTTCTTGATGGAAAATAGAAATTTGTATTTCGCGTAATCTTTCATGAGTCTGGAAGGGTTAACATCATTTTAGTTGAACGATGAAATTAAGACAAACTATAATAACAAGAATAAAAATTTATTTATTTATTTCTAAAATAAATTTATTTTCAATTATTATTTATTTAAAAAAATATTATTTAATTTTGATTATTTATTCTTTTTGTTTTATTCATTGCTAACATTGTCAACATGAATTATTTCTTGATAGATAAAACTGAATTCTTATTATTTATTTATAATAATTATAATTTCTGCGACTTTAATCTCTTAGAAAGAAATTCTTTCTCATTTCTCACTCTCTTTTTATCAAATGTACAATGAAATATTTTATAATATTATATGATTATGATTTTTTATTAAATCTTTAGTAAATATTATTTAATAATTTTAACATAGAATAGTAATATAAATTACAATAATATAATCAGAGTATAATATTTTTGAATATTTTTAATTCCTTAATTTGTTTTAATGATTTAGCAAAAAGCTCTTTATTGGTGGATTGAGTCCAAATACAACTTTGGAGACGTTGAGGAGCTATTTTCAAAATTATGGTGATATAAAAGATGTTATGATTTTGAAAGATCCAATTACGAAAAGATCCAGGTTCTTCATTCATTTAATTAGTTTTATGATTACTGATAAGCTTCAATTCGGATGAAAATTTTTTAATCAAGTGTCATCTTCTGGCTACTGTCTAATTATTTAATTAACCTGTATAAAAAAGCAAAAATAGTGATTATGTAATCGATTCCTAATAAGTCTGCCAGTTATTGGCATATAGTGCCGTGTGAAGCATTGTTAATTAGGTCGAGTTACCCTCAAATCAATGTTCAAACAACAGTCTCGGCCAGCCTGTCGAGAATTTTTTATAAGTCTAATTTCATGAAATCGATCATAAAATCGTTGTTTTTGCAAAGTAATTAAATAATTAATCAGTGACTTCATCCGTCGAAATGTTTTGTCTCTAAAAAAATATTTTTTGAAAATTATATTTTGAAATGGATGACTTTTGATATAAATTTTATGATTTTTTTTATGATTTGATCAAGATGTTATGGTAGATCAACTATATTTTATAAGCGAATACAGGTTATAATAAAGGGGATTTTTCTAAATAACTATTATTAATATTTATAAAATCCTTTCTTCTAGGAAGAATTAATATAAACAAAGTATTAATCTTTTAAACATTTTTGTATTAGTATAATCTTTTTGCAAAGTATCAAAGCTTAAATGTTTGCTATCTAATAAGTTATTAATAAAAAATAATTAATATAAAGATTTTATGGTTGTTGCTTTCATTATGTGTAATGTATAATGAAAATCTTTTTATCATTCGATTTCATGGTGTGTTTTGAACACAATGTTTGAGAGAGTGATTAAACTGTTTCATCCGACAACATACAATGGACGCGGTTCTAATTGCATACTGAGAAAAAAGGCCTGAAATTTAGAGAATAATTTATTTCAATAGGAAGTTGTACCTCTCTTAGCACGCAAAAGTTCTTTCACACGGTGACACATATTTACAGTCACACCAGAAAAAACGTTACGTATGGCAGGTGAGGAAAACCATATTTCCTGGCATGTTTTCCACAATGCCTCCTTGGTAACATTTCGTTTTCGAACCTCACCGTTTCAACAGATTATGGGTTGTCTTTATCAGATTCATGTCTGGTCTGTATCCAGACCAAAATAACTCGGTTAATCCATTGTCCTCCAAGGATTATCACCTTTTTCTTGAGGTGTGGCATGAGACGTGGTCTTGTTTGAAGATCCACTTCTCAGTGTCATACAAGTTCTCCGCCTGCGCGAGAAGACTGGTTTCAATGACTTGAAAGTGTAGTTTGGATGACATTGACCCTTCCCCCTGTGTAAACGTCTAGGTCCTCTGTTGGAGATGCATACTTAGATCATCATTCGAGGATGATATGCTTGTCGACTTTACACATGGGCTTGTTGAATCCGCTCCCCAGCACTTTTTCGAACAAATTGACTCATGCAGCGACCTGCTTCCATCATTGTCTCATCAGTGAAGACAACCTGCAAGCAAACTAGATCAAGAGAAGATTTTCCATGTAATAAGAATAATAGCATATCATTACTATACTCATTACATTATTTACCTCCATTTGTCTACTGTCTAGTCGTTGTGTCATCATTCGACGTTTGAACAATGGTCGATAGGCAAGTCGTCCTGATTGCTGCAAATGCTCTCACATTCGACGTGCTGATACATTATTTGCAGGCAATCGTTTCTTTCATTTCGGATCCATCTTGCTGAGTATGACGATGCGATTTGAAAGTCGCTCTCCAATGAGCTTCTTTTTACTACATCTTTCTTCTGATTTGTAGTGATCCCAGTTTGTTCTTGTTGTTTTAGCAAACAGAACACTGCAGATTGGGAGCAGCCAACATTTGCAGTAATTTCCATTTTTGTTTGGGATGTTTGGGTCGCCGAAGTCACTATTTGCGTACGCTGTATAGCAGTCAAGGCCATGATAATGACGATTCTTGGAATTCTTAAAAAAACTAAAAATATAATTTATGATATCATTTGACACCATTTGCAATTGAATTGTTTGATTAATGTATATTGCAAGTAGACACATCGACTTAATCATTTTTACGACACCTTGACCACGAAAAGGTTATAAGATATGGATTTTCAGGATTATGCTTGTGAGTAGGAATATTGTTTAATTATGTAATTATGTAATTATGTTTAATTATGTAATCAATATTGTTTGTTACTAACAGAAGTAACTAAGATTAATTGCATAATAATTATTGAGTGAT
>MQRK01251000.1:0-19513 GCA_001938485.1 Girardia tigrina
ATTTAAAACGTGTCTGTCTCGTTAAGAAACTGGATATTTTGGTTCCGTACGTCCAATCATAAAAAAATATTTATTCACAATATGAATTTGTTTAAATAAAAATAGATTTACTTGTTTTTTTACAGGAGTCTAATTTATTTAGGTCATTTTTATAATTATTTCACATTTTACAAAAACCCTTTTTCGTTTTCTTATCAAATCGTTTTCGATAAATAATATTCTCGTAAAAAAGATTTAATTCATTGCGTTTAAGTAAAAATGAATTCATTAAAAACTGATAATTGTCATAAATAAAATTTAACGGTTAATGTGATTTAATTATATACAATTTAAAAATCGAAAACGATAAATAAAAATTAAATCCAATTGAAATTTAATCAAAAGTTTTTTCTAAATTGATAAAATTGTTTACATTTCGTAAGTTAAATTAATTAACAATCACTTCTTATTTTGAATATCTAATTTGATGTTTACAGATATTTTTTGACAAACATCTGATTTACAATATTTAAATTAATTAATTTTGAGGGTGAAATTAGGGACCGTCCATAAACGACGTCAAGCAGGAAGGGGGAGGGGGTTTTTGGAAATGTGACGTCAACTCGAAATGCTGAAGTATTTAGTGAAAGAATTCTGTGACAAAGTGTGACGAGGGGGACGGGGGTTGGACATCCACTAAAATCGCGTGACGTCATTTATGGACAGCCCTTAAGTTCCAACCACTAACAATACAATAATAAAACAATGTTTTAAATAAGTGTTATATACATTGTCTGTTCTCTATGGGTTTGGAAACGACTCGACTAAATCTAAAAAAAACTTTCCCCAAGCTTCCTCCATACCCACAAAATGTTGACGTAAACTTTTTTTTCAGAAAGTCTTTTTTATCCGACAGCTTATAGAATTGACCAATAGGAATGCAGTATTTCAAAATATCAAAGTCTGTTATTAAAAAGACAACCGAAGTCTATCCTGAGCGCTCATCTAGTATCATTATTACATCCGATCTACTTTGAGATCATCTGGTGTAACGTTAAATGCGTACTATCATACTTTCTAAACGTAAGGTAGGTACATGTGCTAGCATTTAATAAATTAAATTTAAATTAATAGAAAAAACACTATTTTATTTTTTTTCGTATAATAAAAAAAAGTATTATTAAAGTTTTTTAAAGTTTATTTTAAAAACTTTTAAAAATTTTATTCAGTTGCAAAGTGAGGGTACACAAAGCAATTAAAATATGAACAAACAGGGTACAGGAACACTAGAACTGTGGACATCACTGAAAAATAAATGAATTGTTGACCAGTCACGCATTTCAATAGGAAACTGTAAATTCCTATCTAATATTTGCCTCACTATTTATTAAAAATAGTGTCATGCTGCCGAATGATACAAATCTTAAACAAAAAGAGAATAATAGAAAAACGAGTAAATTACAAATAATCTTCAATGTACACATCAAAACAGTGACTTCACAAATTGAAAGCTCTTGATAAATCAAAATTGAATTTTTGAGTTTCCGTTTTTTTCCGACTTGAGTGAAATTTGAATAAATGATACACTAAATTTGATGGATTCCTTGAAAATTTTTTCTTTGATATAATAGTTCTGATAAAAGGCGATGAAAAATCTATTTAAAAAATATATTTTCAGTCAATAAGATGAGTATTGGTCTACGATGCGTTTCAACTGTCATATGATACTCAATGATTCGGTTTCGTTTCTTTTGTGTTTTATATTAGTAAAAAAGTCAATCCATTGTAAATCAAATTGGGATTTACTCCATGATAAAAATTGGTCCAAAGAATTCAAACGTTGCTCAACAGTGTCTGTTTGAACAATATCACAAGCCGTTACAAAAATACTTTTCAAATCGTAAATTAGTTTCGATAATGTACCGTTTAATACAACTGGTGAAGATTCACGCCTCAACAAACACGTGTTCCAACTGAGATCACAATATTCTTCTTTGGTCTGAGTAGCGATTACTTTTAATAAAGCAAATAATCCGTAAAACACAGGAGTTGGGCTAAGAAAATTTGATAATCCCGAACAATATTTGTCGAGATATTGAAGAGAGGAATACTTGATGTTATCCAATTCAAAAAAACGAGTAGATAACAAGGTCAAGTTGATTTGAGTATTAACTATATTGACGGAGTTATCTGTGGGATCTCTGTAGGAGACTGAAAAATAGACGATTGGGTTGTCGGTTGGATCTGATTGAGCGATATTTGGATTTCGATCTGCAAAAAGAAAATCTTTTGAATCTTTTTCCGATTGAAACTGGTCATTGTTGATTGCGGGAAATTTTGAGATTAAATTGGAAAATATAATTGGAATAACAATCAGCATTAGAGTCTAAAAGAAAAAAAATAAATAAAAATTTAAAGAAATATCTAAATTTTAGAATTATTTCCTTTCTTTTTTATATATTTAAAAAAATTATTATTTAAAAAAATTTCAGTATTTGGAGGATTGGATACTAATGACGAGGATGATTACATATTTAAGAGTTTTGGTTTTTACATTTTTGAGTCTTATGAATTGAAATTGTGAGATATTATAGAAATAAATTTAAATTAATTAAATAAAATATTACACAATCAACAAATTTAGAATAATTCTAAATTTTATTATATAACTATTATGGGGTCGAGAGAAGAGTTAACCTTTGACTCTCCATTTATTTTGTATATAACTGATGTATGTGTGTTTGTATTTTAGTTTATTTAAATATATTTTAGTGCAGATCTTTTGTCTTCTAACAGAAATGAATTTTAATGCTTCCAATTTGAATTTTTCATGCTGAGACGGCTTTAAATTGTACCTAAAAAGAATCTTACTTTTGCCTTCTATTTAAATTAGAAACATGAGAATCTATTTTATATCCTTCATAGGATTTTTTTCTTGGAAATGTGTTATAAACCTCATGTTTGATATAATTGCATAAAATAACACTTTTATATTATGATGCTTAAAATATTTACATTAAATACTTTCAAATGCCTGAATGAACAACTTTGAACACGCTAAAATAGTTTAATTCCATAATTTTAATTCCAAGTCTCGCTGAACATCATAATAGTTAAATTGTGAAAAGTTTTACTTAAAATACCTTTCTAAAGTACTCTGGTTTGTATTGATCTCTGTATTTCTTCATATGGCCGAAAATGGAACTATTTCTACTCGATGGACTGTACTCAGCGATTCCCGCTGTAAGATGACAACTGATATCAAATAATGTACAGTGTACAATATGTACGTTATTTCCCTTGCGAAATATCAACTGGAATCCAGGATTTATATACACAATCAAAGGAGTTTTAGAGTGGTTTGGAAAATAATTGAATAATTGACTAATATTATAATAATTTTGAGTTATTTTTTATTAAATAGTTAAAGTTATTTTAATTAAATAAATATTTTTAAATATTTTTTTAACATTCTCATTTTACTTAAAGATAAATGAATTCATTGACAGATTTAATTAACTTATTAACATAATATTTACATGGTGCGCTCAATAAGTAGTGAGCCTAACATAGAAATAATATTCTGATTCCAATGAATTTTTTTAATAACAAGCAAGTTATTAAGGTAATATTTGTGATATTTGTTTTAATCTATTATTTGTGTTTAGGTTAGAGAGCGCATAAATTCGAAAATGTCATTCGAAAACGTCCAATATCGAAGCGTTATTAGTTTCTTCTTAATGAAAGGGAAAAGCCGGGAAGAAATATTCGTGGAGCTTAGTTCTGTTTATGGCGAAGAGAGTACATCCATATTTGACCTGTCAAACGATGGTTCAACCATTTTCGAGATGGTCGAACGTATGTTTTTGATGAAGAAAAGTCAGATAGGCCGCGTGAAATTAGCGAAGAAATAGCGAAAAAACTCAAGAAAATCGTGCAGTGTGAGCGACGAATCACCACCAGAGAACTGACAATACGATTAAATGTCATCACAGGTACCATACAATCACTGCTTGCGGAAACTGGAATTAGAAAATTGTGTTCAAGCTTCGTGCCACGGTTTTTAACAGCAGACATGAAGGATCGGCGATTGATGTGCTGCCAGGAAAACTTAAGCCTCTATGAACGTATTGGAGACCGCTTCTTACAGAATATTATGACAATGGATGAAACACCACTTGCCCTTTATGTCCAAGAATCAAGACGTGAGTCTCAAGAGTAGAAGCTGCCAGGGGAAGGGTGTTCGAAGAAGATGCGATCATCAACCTCTCATAAAAAAAGCTCTCATGCTCACCACTTTTTTGGATGCAAATGGAATGGTCATTGCTGATTTTGCGGAAGCTGGTGTTCGTATCAACAGTGAATATAACTCCCGGCTCGTGCTATAGGCCAGAAAGCTGAGAAGGAAGAACTGAGTTTGTGAGTTATATTATTTGCACAACAATGCACCCATCTACACAAGTGGGCTGTCAATGTCATCAATTGAGGGTTGTGGCCTCACTCTGCTCTCACACCCTCCATACAGCCCGGATCTGACGCCATCCAATTATCATATCTCCAAACACCTCAAGCGAGCTCTCAGGGTCAATATTTAGCTACGAAAAAAGAATTGAAGGATGCAGTCTCAAATTTTTTAGCTCAACAGCCACCGAAATTCTTCAAAAAAGCCTTTCTGGACCTTGTTGTGCGCTGAAAAAAATGTTTTGGTGTGAATGGAGATTTCTTTGAGAAATGATACCTTTATAACTTGGTTGTTATGAAAAATAAATTTCATTGGATTCGGATTATTATTTTTATGTTAGGCTCATACTTATTGAGCGCACCACGTATTATACACCTTAAACTACTTGGACAACATGTTCCTATTCATGAAGAGACGATTTGAGTCTAGATTTTTTTATATTTTAAATTTATATTCCTTAACGCCATTAGTGACATAAATTATCAAAATATATTTAAAAAATAGTATCACATATAAAATAATATTTTTATTACTTATAAATGAATATAATTGAAATTTTTGTTGCTATTCTTACCGATATCCTTAATCTTTTGTGGAAAAAATTTCCAATGTTAAATTTAAATTTAATTTCAGCATTTGAAAGTGTGCAGAAATAAATCTGATACGTATTAAAAAACATTTATATATTTATGAATAAGGATATGTAAATGTATTTTATAATTAAATTTAATATACAGGGGTTTCCATAAGCCGCTTTACCCAGTTTTAATAATAATAAACACAAAATTCTAAATGATTTATAAACAAAAACCAGATAAAATTTTTTGTTTTAATAATTATTTATTTAAAATTTTTTAAAATTATTTCATTTTGTTCATTGTTGTTGGCAATATTGGCATGGCACGACAATTAACATTTCAGCAACGAATTTTTATAGTAAAGTAGTGGATAAAGCATGATAGAAATTCAAGAGCTGTAGCTGCAGCATTTGCAAAAGAGTATCCTAATGACGCTCATCCATCACGACAATCAATGCATGTTTTGGCTAAAAAGTTTCACGAGACTGGCTTTGTTACCGACAAGAAAAGAAGCGGGCGCCCTAACAATATGAATACCGATGAAAATAAAGAAAATGTTAGAAATTTCTATTAGAATGCGCCATCAACATCTGCAGTTCGTGCAAGTTTGCAGTTGCATATACCACGCACAAGTTTACATAGAATAATGAAGGACATTGAGTTGAAAGTTTGGCGACCTCGTTTGCTCCATCAAATGAATAATGATGATTATGAATAGATTTTTGGATAACACTTTTGAGATGTGGATCGGAAGGAGAGGAACCACTGAATGATGATTATGACAGGCGCATAGAATTTTGCGAATAGTTACAGCAACAACTCCATGAGAACATTGACCTCAGGCACAGAATAATTTGAACCGACGAAGCTTCATTTAAGTTGAATGGTCACGATAATTTGCACAATGCCGTATACTACTCCACTGAGAATCCTCATCTGGTATGGGAGACCAACAATCTTTCTCCAGGAATTTGTGTGTGGGGAGGAATACGTTCAACTGGTGTGCTGGGTCCATACTTCTTTGATGGAACGGTCAATTCTCAGCTATATCTCGACATGCTGCGTGATTTTGCCGTACCGCAGCTTGAAACAGATAACGACTTTTGGATGCAAGACGGTGCTCCCCCTCATTATGGTAGAAATGTACGCGACTTTTTGGATAATACTTTTGAGATGTGGATCGACAGGAGAGGAACCACTGAATAGCCTCCACGATCACCGGACTTGACTCCTTGTGATTATTCAATGTGGAGTATCCTGAGGAACGCGTTTACTCACAAAATGTTCTAACCATATCCGAGTTGAAGAAAAGAATTACTACAGAATTTGCAGCCTTGAACAACGATAAAGACTTGTGCCGACGAATCTGTCAATCTATTTAGAGAAGAATGCAGTTGTGTATTAAATCTGAAGGACAACACTTTGAAGATAATATTTAATTGTTTTCAAGTTTTTGTTTAGAAATTATTATTGTACGCTGATTAAATAAAAGTGTATCATTTAGAATTTTGTGTTTATTATTATTAAAACTGGGTAAAGCGACTTATGGCCACCCCTGTATTGTGTGAGGAAACGTAAAAGTTGTAAACCTTCATGATCTAGAAGGAATCTTTTTATAAAGTTCACTCACCATGAAGGTTAACAATATCAGATTAAATTGAAAAATAATTATTTTCATAAGATATAAAAAATATTTCGTTATAAGTATAACCTATTAATTACTAATAGTATCGAAACTTATTTAAAACAAAAAATATAAAAACAATTCATCATATAAACTTGAAGAGATTTTCCTTCTTTGACATTATTTAATTAATTAATATTTTTTCTAAATTTACTAACTGTTAGAACTTGATAATCGTTTTATCTTTTTATATTCTCAGCTTTATTGTAAAGTTATTAAGGTCAAGATGTTTGTAATAAGCAACAAAAAATAAGAAGAATGCCTTCCAAATAAAAGATACCTTTATAATTGTAAACAATTTATTAAAATAACGATTTTTGTGAAGTAAAATGGATTCGTACGAATATGGAGATTTAGCATAAATTATGCAATTTGCAAATGGATGTGTTGGCCGAATGTAATTGCATCAGCGCAATAATCATTTATCTGTGATAGAGATCTTGGTCCATCATAGATAATTCTGGTTAAGAAAATTCAGTTATGCTAATGGGAAATTGGCATTCTCGCGTCTTGGTAGATTTACTTTACGAATTATTCAACCTGACTCTTCATATTTCGGAATTTACACATGCTTACACGAAAATGTATTTTTATTTCAATTTTCGAAGCTCCTATGAAGTTACTATTATGAAATCAAAGGATTTACAACTGAATTACCATAAAAATAATGAGTCTTATTATATGCAAGAATTTAAGATTTTTTACAAAATTAAAAATTTTGTTACCAGAGTAATAAAATATTTAGCAACATAAATGTAATATTCTCGTGTTAACCAGTTTTATGTATATTTGAATGTTTTGATTGAAAAGACAGCAAATTCTTGACCGGGGTCAATTTAAACACAATATCAAACATATCAAAATGGGTATGAAAGCAAATTTAGTTTATCAATATAAATGTCACACATGTGAATACTTGTACATTAGAGAGACAAATGGTCACCTTTGGATCAGATCGCAGAACTTTCCAAATCAAGAATATGAAAGATCAATTTTCGATAATATGGTGAGTTGTCATGGAACTCATATGAGAGTAAAGGATAGTGATTTTCGGGTTTTGATTATTAATTTATATTACAGTTGTGAAATAAGTTACACTATTAATAAAGTGTTATAAATCATGTTTGAAGGTAAAAAGTGAGTTTTCTAATCACATTAAACGATTTTGACATTAATACACTCATACCTCGCTATACGGCCGCTCTTTATACGGCTTTTCGCTATAACGGCCTACTTTAATTATGGCACTTTTTCGATTTACGGCCTAGAATTTTTCGTTATACGGCCAAAAAAGAAATTTTAAAAAAAGAGTGAAAAAAAGTGTGAAAAAAAAGTGTGAAAAAAGACATTAATATACATATTTTCTAGGCCGTATCTAGGAACGTATCTAGGCCGTATATCGAGGTATGAGTGTAATAGTAAATTCATGATCATCTGACTATAAACAATAACATTTCACTGAAATACAGAATTGGTTTGACCACAAAAGTAGAAAAGGACATCATTCTTGTTGGTTGCGTTTATACCATTTTCGTTATCAGAAATTTCACAATTCATATTGATGGCAAATAATTATTAATGAAAATAGTACACATTAAAAACATATTTCTCTTTAATTCAATCATTTTGCAAAAATCCTTTCATTAAATTTTCTTACAATTTAATTTTTAAAATTTAATTTTTAAAATTTAACTTATAATTAAAAATTTTTTTAAAATTATATATGAAATTTTTTTATAAGATTTTATCATAAAACTATGAAATTTTAATTTACAACAAGCATTTCATTTTAAAAAATTATTTCTTAAAAATATTATAAATTTTAATCCGTTTATTATTTATTTTAAAATTCTTATTTTAAAATTTTTATTAATTGTTTTCTTAATAAAATATATCAATTGTTATTAATGTAAACATTTTCTTGGTTTAATATAATTATTCAATTTTTTTGTTTTAGTTTAAAAATCATTTTCAACTTTTTAAATTTTAAAACATTTAGTTAATTTCTAAATTTTCAAAATTTAAAAAAAATCTGTAAATTATTTGGCGAAGTGAAAATTTTAACTTTTCATAATTATTATGGTGTTTGCGGAGAAAAACGTCAAAAGTGACTGCGTATTACAATGAGCAAAAACATAGTTGTTTCTTGGGAAACAATTGAAGTTGCAATACTCTCCCAGATTTGGCACCGAACAATATTTGTCTATTTAGACACCTTATGAAGTATTTGCGAGGAAACATAATTTAGTCGAACAACGACTTCTGGGTGGCTATGTAAAACCTCTTCGATGAGTACTCTCCAGACTTATTGAAACGAACGTTTTTTAATTTAGTAACTCAATAACAGAAGTTTATGAATAAAAATAATATTTATACATGTTCATTCTTTTATATTATAAAAAATTGCTTTTGTCTTAAGGGGTATAATTATGAAACACATCACGTATGATTTAAAACATCGTCTTATTTTGGTACGATGTATTAGATTTTGTATTTTTAGATTAAATTGTTTAAACTTTTTTTTTTACTCTATGGAAAGACAAACAAAACATAATTGTGATATGATGGTCAATCAGAAATTAACATGTTCAAAATATTTTTGTGCTTTGATACAAAATCTTTTAAAATCATGATTATATGAACTTTAAACTTTAAATGAGTAAAAGTTAAGAGTGAGAAAGTAATGCAGGGAATCATATAATGCTAATAATCTAAACATATCATCAAACTGAAAATATCAAACGCAGAAAAAATTAGCAGTCTCTAAATGATAAGGAGAAAAACTAGGAACCTCAGATAATTATTAGCATGGCCCATATCTTTGTCATATTATTATTTAAATTGAGGTTGTGAGGGAATATTCGGAATGTTGTAAGTTTTTTGTTTGTATGCTGTTTAGATTGGTGACTCTCCTACTCAGATGTGATTGATATGTTATTGATTGATTATTTAAATCTAATGAAATTAATTTAATGAGATTAATTTTTAAATACTAATTAAGTAAAAGTATTATAAATATAAATTTTAATAATATTTTTATTAAACGATTTTGACTTATTGAATTTAATATATTAGGTTGTCCTAAAAGTTCCCGGTCAATAATGAAAATACATTTTTTCAAATTTTCCTTTTGGTATTATTTATTTGATATTGATATATATCGATTTATTTATAGTATTATATGGACTACGGATTGCAAAGCTTGAAATCTGTGTGTTACTGTGTCACTATTGGTAGAAAGGCTTGACAATACGAGATGCTGCAAAGGAAATTTGCAACGTTAAAGGTACACAAACGGTCAGAAGAAGTACAGCAACTGATTGGTTCAAGCGTTTCAATAAAGGCAATAAAGAATAGTCCTCGTTCTGGACAACAATGACTTGAAAGTAAAGTTGGACATGTAACCTTCGTCAAGCACTCACGATTTGGCATTTAAGCTTGGAGTTGGCAAGTCAACCATACATTTGCATTTGAAGCAACTCGACTTTGTGCACAAGAAACCTCATCAAGATCCACACAAACTCACCAAAGCACAAGCCGATAAAAGAGTCCGAATTTGCCTACAACTGCTACAGAATCCATCAGATGACCGCTTTTGGAAACGAATTGTGACGTCGGATGACTTGGTCAATCACAACCGAGACAAGCGATGAGTTCCACTGGGTCAAGCAACGCCGTCAGTTCCAAAACAAGATCGATTTGGCTTGAAAATCATGTTGTGCGTCTGGTAGAACATTGAGGGTGTCGTGCTCTTTGAGTTGGTTCAGAACGGCCAGGCCATCAATGCAGAGCTTTATTGTCAACAGCTGGACCGTGTCTACGAAAAGCTCAAGGAGAAGTACCCTGCCTTAATCAACCGAAAACGTGCACTGCTTCAGCAAGACAATGCCAAGCTGCACACCGCCAAGAAGACCTTGGGCAGGTTCTAAGTGTTGGATGGAATCGAAATTCTTCTGCATCCTGCTTACAGCGCTGATTGCGCTCCATCCGACTATGACCTCTTCTGATCTATGTACCACTTCTTGAAAGGCCGCCGATTCGAAGCAATCGATGAAGTTGAACAAGCATGTCAAGAGTTCTTCAATTCGAAGCAGCCAGAATGGTACTTTGACCAGATCCGAAAGCTTGTTGACCGTTGGCAGAAAGAAGTTGAAAACGATGGACTGTACTTTGAAGATTAATTGTTATTTATTTAAAATAAATTCTTGCAGAAAAAATTTTATTTTTCATTCTTGACCGAGAACTTTTAGGACAACCTAATATTTTAAAAAGCTAATGTTTGCTCTAAAAATTACTTAATGCATTTTTATCCAATAAATTTTTGAGAAATTAAAAGTTAATATTAATCATGTCCCATTAATTAATTTTAAGATTTGAATATAGAAACAAAAAACATACTAATCAAGAATTACGCTTCCAGCAGAAATGGCTAGTGAAAATGTTTGTGTTTTAATAAATGTTTACACTCAAATTGTGATGTTGCTAATACAGATATTAAACCTTTCTAATAAAATCAAAATTTTCAAAAGTTTGTTTAATAAAAATACGAAAGTATATGTAAATATGTTACAACGAATTAAAATCCGTTAACATGAAAAAAATCTCATTTCATATGGTAAAATGTAACTTGTAAAGAACACCCTTTGACTATGAAAATCTCGTGAATATCCAATCTCAACAATTATCATGATGAAGCGTGAGAGCAATTTAAAATATTTGCTACAGCTTTAATCTGCATACAATGAATAACGTTTACCTCTGATCATGAAAGATTTAATGGTTTTCTTAATGTTTTAAGAAAGGATGTTATACAACTTAAATAATTAATTGATGGAATATTATAATTTACAAAAATTCTAACAACATTAACAATGAGTAAGTAAAAGATGTTGTTCATTAGACACCAGTTTGCAAAATCTTGTTTCAAAATTAAAGGATCTATTGATAGTGATTTATTGTAAAACTTCAAAAGGTTGTAGTCAGTATTCATAGTTTTTGATACGAAAATAATTAATAAATGATAATATAAATACATTCTTCCAATTGAAAGATATCGATAAATTATCTTTGCAGAAAAAAAAGAATGAAATTATAAAACTGATAAAAGAATTGATCAATATATATATTTAACCTTTCTTAAATAATAAAATTACAGAATTACTTCTAGTTAAAACTACAAAGGAAAACATCCCAAATGTTATGGGCTTCTGGAGTCCTGGAAATTAGTTTCTTTTAAGTTATAAATTAACATTTTTTTATTTAATGAATTTTTGTACATAACGAATGTAATTGAATGTATTTTTCTATTGAAGCATAAATCAAATCACTGTTACTTTTCTAATATGTTTTTGGACAAAAATTATTTTTCCATAATGACATTTTTTAATAAAATTTACCAGTAATAGAAAATCTGTTGATAATATAACATTTCAGCAGAATATTGAAAATATAATTATATTTAAATTAAAATTAACTGTCAAAATAGAAATAAACAAAGTGGCGATGCTCTTAAAAATTCCATTTAACATTCCACTATGATTAATAGTATAATTTTACATTGTATGGACTTTAGGACATCAATTTACAAAAGTAATTTAATTTTCCAAAAAGAAAAAAATAAAAGAATATCTGTAATCATAAAAAATAAAAAATACTAATTATTTACAAATTATACGTTCATATTACCAAAACAACATTTTTAAGCTTAAAAAATATACTGATAGATAAAAAATGTTTTGAAAACCCTTTGAAATTTTATATGGAAAATCATTATATAATAATTATAATTAATAATAATAATATTGTTAAGCTTCTCTTTACAGTTCAATCTTAGTTTATATTACCGAAACAACCTTGTTAATATTAAAAAATAGACCAAAGGACAAAAAATATTTGAAAAGCCTTTTGAAATTTAATATAGAAAAGTATTATAAATTATTATATATATAAAATTATTATTAAAAAAATGAATACCATTTTTTCAAAATGTATTTTTGGTTTTGTAATTAATTTCAGTGGATTACCTGCCATCTTCAGACTAAATTAACATTAGCTTTTTGCAGCTTATATATGAGAAAGGTAATCATACAATAAATTATGTAATACAGGTTATATTTGAAAATGTTTAACAGAGAAGTTGAGTGTGAAGCTTGAATATTAATTTTTGGATGTATGGATCTTATTAATAAGGCCTCACATGTTACTCTCTATTAGTAATTCTTAAATCGATTACACAGAATTTGAAAATCATTTTCTTCGAAAAATCATTTTTTTACATTTTAAATTATGTTCAGCAAGATTGCTCAGATCATCCAATCGATTATACTCTTAGATCCGTTTGCAGAGATGACGATATGTGTTACACCCATTACAAGTATATTTATAAAGAAGATCGGAGCACAAACCGAGAAGAGTAGGAGATTTATTGCAAAACATATCACGAATTTTATATGATTGTGAAATAAGTTTTAGATTCATGGTATTTTGGATCAAACTTTTCAAAATTGATGATTTTAAATGTTTAAAACCCTCTGAATAAGGAATCGATAAGATATACCTTGATTCAAGTGGGTTTTAATTTGTATTAAGGGGAATGGAATGATGAATCGTATTATTAAGATTTTTATTATTACTATTTGACTCATTTAATATTTTATTTAAAGTTTGATGAGTTAATTTTTCGATAAATGATTTCGACCATCCATTCTTATTTAATAAACTTGTTAATTTATTTAAACTTTCGTCGGCGTTTAAATATGTTGATGAAAGAGACCAAGAGCGATATATTAAACATATAATAATGTTGCTTTTGTACCTAGTTTCACATAAACTACCACAAGTTGTGTACAACCCCTTGTCAGTTTTCTTTCTGTAAATACCATTTTCATAGCACTTAGATTTCCTGTTGATCAATAGGTCTAAAAATGGTAGAGTAATTATTATTATTATTAGCATTATTATTATCATTAATAATAATAATAATATTGTTAAACTTCTCTGTACATGTTCGATCTTAGTTGGTCTAGAAGTCCACTAAACTATTTATTTTCCAATTTTTTTAAAATTCGTGACATATTTTGTAATAAATGCCCAACATCTATTGTTTTATGTTTTGATCTCGTCCATTATAATTGTATTAAGTGTACCGCCACATTCTTTAGGACAGCTGATTTCTAAAACTAACGAAATCCCAGAACTAAATAAATTTACATAAAACCATGATTTTTACTCTTTTCCAACCTAAAAAATGTTTAAACTGTTAGCACCTTCAATTTTATGGAATAATCTTTAGAATGAAACTTATTTTTTAAACTTAAAAACCGAATGAAGTAAAATGTTGTCGAATCTTTTCTCAAATTTACCAAGGTATTTTATATTCTTCAAAATTGTTTGAAATTTTGCGAAATTTACTGACTTAAGATGTTATATTGAATTATTCTGCAACAGAAATATCTTCTATATGAGAAAGGAATATTTTATGTTATTTCTGTTCATTATTTTTGATCATCATTAGGAATACACAAGTGTAACTGTCACGTAGTTTTTATTCTAGGAACATTTTATTGTCTCCATTGCACTATTCAGATAAGAGTACCTGGTGAAACATCTTTTAGATACCTGTTAGAAAGTAATATCTTACTAGATTTTCTGTAAAATATAATCCATTCTTTTCAAAATAAATAAAAAAATTAAAATAAAGTCAAAGTTGTTACGAATATCTAAAGAAACCCTTACTTCATTCGATTGGTTCTCCATTATATCGGTCAATTCGAATTTTAATGAATTGCTGAGATCATTATTCAAGCTAAGAATTTCAATTATTTTATCGAAAAATAGCCTGATTTGCCAAACGAAAATATCTGTTAATTGAATGAATGAAACTTCCCAATTGTTTGTGGTTGTGAAATTTGAAAATGAATCTAGATCATCTATGTTTTTCGAGTTCAGATCTAGGTGAACTTTTACGTTGTTTGGATTGGGGAAAATAACAACTCGGCCTAATGTAGATTCCCAAATTTTCCCTATTTGAAGAATAAATTGTTGTTCATTAGTAATTGGAAAACTTTCGGGTCCTAAATGACTTTCTAAATGTGGTTTTCCATGCTTCTGTGGATCATCAGATACATGGAATTCGGCATAGTCGTCATTATCCGTTTCCTGTTAAAAATAAAATATATTTATATATGAACTACTAAAAGTTCAAAACCTTTTTTGTAAAAGATTGAAAATACAAATAGAAATCGTTTATCAAATAAAGTTCATTAAAGTATTTATAGATAACTCTGATGGCAACATCATCGGGCGTCGATCCACCCGATCCGAGTAAGACTTCCAAGAGAGCCGACAATAACAAACAAGTATAAAAAGATTTCCAAAATTTATATATTGACAATAAATAGTTTTTTTGAGCTCTTACACCAGTGCTGTAAGCAATTAAATCAATAAAAAATAAATATACAAAAGAAAATAAAAAATCAAAACAAACAAGAATGTCTTTATTGTTCACCGACAAATTTAAAAAGCATATTGTGATAATATCCTTGACAATAAGAGGAAAATATTTCGAGAAACGCAACACAAATTTTCTCTTTTAATTGTATTTATTGACACATCCAAGCCTTATAACAAAGTTTTTCAATTTTCCAAAAAAATACGGTGAAATGAATTAAACAGAAAAATCATCAAAATCAAGATTTTATAATGATGGATTTGTGCGTTGTCAAGTATCAATATGGGCTAATCAATACTATTTGAATAACACTGCTTTGAACTCAGTTAAACAACGCTGAAAAATTTCACTTTTATCACACCATTTTTATTCATTGCAACGTCGACTTAAATGTTTATAGTTCTTGTTTGAGGAACTGAAATTGTTGTACAAATTTCAGCACGAGACCTTCCTCTTCTTGGTCGTGTACAAACCTTAAAACCAACTTCATACAAAAATACAAAGGATTCAATTTAAATGATTTTCTACAATATAGGAAATTCCTGTGCATAATTAGATCTCGACTCTAATATTCGATCGGAATTGCGTGCAGTAGGAAATGGAAGAATTTTTTTATCGTGTAATGAAATTTTCGAAGACATTTGTCAATTTTTGATTTTGAATCAGTAACTCCGAATTCATCATATACGTGGGAAAAGTTTCTCTTTGTACTGAGTAGATAGTTTTCCAGAATGTTTTTCACCTCTAGCCTTAGTTTCTTCTTGTCCAGTCGAATATAAATTTGAAACTATTGTAGTTCGTAGAACGAAAAATAGGTTAGCTAATGTGGTGTTACCATTCCTTTCTAACGCAAGAACAATCCTAATCTCAGATGAACAGACACTTCCAGCTTCAATACATTTAGTTCGTTAATTTTCGATATCATACTTTATTTACTACAGTGGATCGTTCAGACCAATCTTCTAAAAATTTAATTGTTTTTGAGATTAAGCAATTAATTTTTAATTAAAAATCAAAATTATTTATTTTTTAGCGTTTATATACTACTTTTAATGATGAGTAATTGCTTGCATCACTGACGTAATAGCTCGAAAAACACTGTAAATAACATCTTTATTATGAACATCCCTTTATTGAAATTGCACTGAAGATAATGTAATTAGGAAAACGGTTTGTAATATAAAAAAAAACTTTACGAGAAATAACCTTTATTTTCATTATTAATAAAGATGCTTTACTTTTTTCTATATAGATATAAATAAATAATAGATTAAAAGTTAAATTTGTTTGAATTATTTTTGAATAAGTAAATCACTTTCACTAATGATTTATTTACCATACTCATTAAAGTCTTCAAAAGCAATAATAAGATCAATGAAACCGTTAGTAATTCAAAGATTAAGTATGATTATCGTACTTATACATAACATTTTTATAAATTTGAAAAATTTTCAAACGTTTTTTGCAATTTATAGGAAATCTTAATTCATTTATTTTTATTAATTTATTTAAGATATTTAAAACGACATAATTTTATTGATTGTCAATGAATGAATATTCAAACAAATACAATAATTCTTCTTTCATCATTTTCATATACCCATACTGTGGACTCCAAAAAATAACTTTAAAATATTTAATAAATATTAATTTATAAAGAGATTTTAGATACATCTCCATTACATTGTTTTATACCCCTGGAAAGTTATAAGATTTATTTACTGGTATATGATTGATAGAATAAATTTAAATGAAAATAAGATTTATTACTGTTAGATGAAAGAGGCCCATCAACCGGGAGAGAAAACTACTCCTTCATAATAAAATCTTATTTCGAACCACAAGAAAACTCACACCAAAACATTCAATTTTTTTTATTTCCCATCAAATAGTAAAACAATAACAGTTATTAACATTTTTTGTAATTTTTATCGAGCTTAACCGGAAAAAATTATAATATCGATATTTGATTTTAATTTAGTTTCTAAAAAATTCTTATCGAATATTTTATCACTTTTTCTTATTCTAAATTCATCTTGTCTTTAATAAATAATTTCAATGACCTTTAATTTTCGATTATAAAATTTTCTACTTCTATACTTTCATATTCTTCAAATATTTTAAACTCGGCTCTTGAGTTCCTAACAATTACAATTATTAATAATTTTATGAGTCGCTATCGAGAAGATTAACATAATTATTTATTATTTGCGGTTATTATTGGGTTGACCAAAAAGTCATTGCGTTTTTGAGTACGTCCTAATAAAAAACCTGAAAATATAAAACGATTTGATGAAATTTAAATTCAATTATATATTCTGAAACCTTAATTTACAGACTATTTTTATACAAAATATTAATTGATTTTGTTTTAATTTATTACTTTACCGTCAATTCAAAATGGAAAATCAAAATGAGCATATTCGTCATGTTTTGTTGCATTATTTTCGCAAAGGGAAACCGCTGTGCAAGCTCATAAGAAGATATGTTTTGTATATGAAAGTGACTCCTTAAAACTTCGACAGTGTCAATACTGGTTTGCTAAATTTCGTTCTGAAAAATTTCATCTGAAAGATGCACCACGCTCCGGTCGACCAGTTGAAGTTTATGGCGACAAAATAACAGCACTGATCAAATCTAATCCCCATATGACGACAAGAGAAATTGCAGAGACTCTGGAAATATCAAAATCAAGTGTTGGAAGTCATTTAAAGAAACTTGGATTCGTCAGTAAACTCGATATGTGGTTACCACATGAATTGAAAGAAATTCATTTGGTGAAACGTATAGATATTTGCGATTCCATTTTGAAGCGAGAACAAAGTGATCCATTTTTGAAGCGCGTGATTACGGGTGACGAAAAAGGGATTGTTTACAACAATGTGGAACGCCGACGATCATGGACAAAATGTGGTGAGCCTATCAAAATGATCCCAAAAGCAGAAATTCACCAAAAGAAGGTATTACCTTCCGTCTAGTGGGATTTTAAAGGAATTGTGTTTTTTGAACTCCTTCCGAGGAATGAAACAATCAATTCAGACAGATATTATGGTCAGCTGGAAAATTGGCTCATTCAATTCACCAGGAACGTCCTGAATTGGCAATTCGAAAAGGAGTTGTAATTCAGCATAACGCAAGACCGCATACAAGTTTGACCACTCGCCAGAAACTCTTATCACTGGGTTGGGAGGTTTTGCCGCACCCACCTATTCTCCAGACTTGGCCCCATCGGATTTTGACTTATTTAGATCACTGCAAAATTCCTTGAACAGAAAAACATTCACCAGTGATGATGACATCAAATCGTTCCAAGACGGCTTTTTTGCTGACAAATGCAAAGGTTTTTTATGAATCAGGAATAATGAAGCTACCGGAAAGGTGGAAGAAAGTGATTGAAAATAATGGACAGTATATCGTGTAAAAATATTTGTGCATCCATGTCATTTTTTTGATAATAAATATTTTAGTAAAAAACGCAATGACTTTTTGGCCAACTAATATTTATTCGATGTTTATATATTAATAATTTTCTTAGTACCCAGGGCTTTTACAAAATTAACATTTCCTTGTAATAAATGTATTTTGCAGCCAGAAACGTTTCTGATTCTTTTGAAAATGACACTTAAGAATAAAATAAATTGTTTTGATATTCATATAAATCAATTTTATTATTTGAAGAAATAATTTTGAAAATAATGAAGTTTTAAAAATACATTAATCTAAATGACCAAAAAGACTGAAAAGAAAGATTTTGAAGAAAGATTATAAAAAGAGTGTTTTCAATTCAAGAGTTGAATCCTCTGACACAAATCATGTCCAAAGGAAGACGTCTCTCTCAGATCATTATTATCCTAAAAAATCTTGTTGACATTACACCAAAGTCTGACTAAATCAAATATTTAATTCTTGTTTTTGTTAAGTAAATCATATTTTCAACTTATTCCACAACGAATAAACGAAATATTTCTTTATCGAATAATCCCAAAAAACTAAAGGTTATGCCAAATAATTATTTGACTAGCCTCATCATAGATAATGCTTTTATAAAAATCGAAGTCCCATAAAAACATTTACTCGTATATTAGTGACAATTTTTTTACCCTAATGCATAATTTAGGACTCAAAGGTTTAATTGAAAAGTTTGTAAAAACTAAATTTTTGTAATATTAGGTGTACAAGTATGAAATGTGGATTAAATTTTGAAAAGAAATACGTTAAAAACAAAAGAACGATAAAAAAAGATTTATTCAAAATATGCTCCATTACTAATGATACATTTTTCCCATCTATATCTCAAATTGTGGATACCTCGCCAGTAAAAGTCTTCCTTTTTTCCATGAACCATTCATCGACCCATTTTT
>MQRK01251000.1:20345-31662 GCA_001938485.1 Girardia tigrina
TGGTAACAAAAAATTAGTACCGTCCGCGAATGCTCCCTGCTTGGCATAAATTTGGACATCTAAAACACAGAAATACAACAATTATTAAAACGCTTTATCATTTTATGAGTTACGTATGAAACACTACATAATTACTCAATATTATGACATCATTACCTAACCATTGACCTACTTTTATATTGTGCACAATCCGTTTTCTGAAATCCGCATTTCATACTTGTACACCTAATAATACAACAAAATTTATTCATTTTGAAAATAAAAACGTCTTCAACAATTATTTCTTTCATGTAAATATTATGAAAATTTTAACATTTTTTGTCGAAAAAAATGGTTGAGTGTCGTTTGAGTATTAATTTTAGGATCAAGACACTTTACCAATAATTTTTAAAATGATTGCACTGAATTATGGAATCATTTATACTCAAATCACATTTACAAGTTTTCCTATGTTCAGTAATATTACTCTTACCGAATTATATAAGCGCGTTCTTGGAATCGATTGCAGAGATGACGGGCAGTCTCTCCAATGTATGTGACATTTTTTTAAATTAAATTAACGTTTTTTATCTTTTACATTATTTAAGCTTTTTGTATTTTTAAAATAAGACGTCAAACATCTTTTCCATTCTTATATTTTGCAATATTTTTTTAATATGAATAAAAAATATCAATTTTGCTTCAATAAACACATCACAACGTTCGTCGGGTTATAAATCAAAACGGATTTCGGTGACGAAAATGGAGTTTGTCTCGTTGGCGACCGGTTTTGATTTCAATTTATTTCCAAAATCTCTCCATAATAATTAGTTTTCCTTAATATGAAGATTAATTATCCCCCTCAAAATAATTTTCTTAAAAGAAAATACCACTTACTAGATGATAATGTAAATTATGATTTTAGACAACAAAAGTAAATTTTTTAATTTTAAATTTCATGCCAAATTTGGACATAATAATTAATTTAATACGTAAAAAGAAATTATCTTATGACATAATATTTATTAAAGTAGTTATGATTATAAATAGATATATATGTTTAGATAAATCATTTATAATTTGTAGAAAAATAAAAATGATCGGAGTTACGCATTGAACTTATTTTATTCATCATGACAGCTAATAGATGTTTAGAAAAATGATCAAATATTTCCTGACACAAAAATTAATGAATCGGGTGACAGTTTAAAAATTCTAGTCGAACAGCTGTCGTTTATTATTCCTTTTTCGAACAGTGGTTTCGCAACAAGCAATGTTGTTTCATAAATGCCATACATTGACGTTTTCTATTTAACAGATTAAGTTTTCAACTTGAAAAATAGTTTTTTATTATTATATATAAATTTTAATTTTACGATTCATCTCTCTTTTCTTTCCTACCTTATGATTGACGCTAATTATCACAACTGAACAACACAGAAAGCAACTGCAAAGAAACAATCTTTAATTCAGTTGACACTGGAATTGATTCTTCTGTGTAATTTTTAGCTTGACGTGGTTTCATATATTTTTTTGTCATAATAAATTCCATTCATTTTATTAAGAACTTCAATAACAACAAGGATTATAATGAATTTCAAATCAAATTACTGTTTTGAGACATTTATCTTCGTAAAATAATGATAAGTAGTGATTCTGATTGGGTATGATCAAACTATTATTATAATACTAAACCAATGCCTAATGAAATATACTTTACATATACTTTTCTATAAGTTTTCAATATGAAAAATTTGCTAAAATGGGAACACCCTTTAAAAAAATCAAATAGCGTGAATCTTGAATGACTCCCAATTTGGTTTTTGATAGTAGAATATTCGGGTAATCTTTCGTCACGCTACTGGAACACCCAGGAATCCAAGTAGCTCGTATGTGCTTAGTGGAGAATTAATTCTTTTATAAATTTAAAGAAAAGTTAATTTTCCTTACAATATTTTTTTTATAATATTCCAAAATTAAAATGTCAAAAAAATACGCCGCCTAAGATACAAATTTTGATATATTTTGTCCATTTCGATGAAAGTAGCAGTAATAAAAACAAAACCATCTAAAAGCAGTGGAAGTCAGCTTAACAGTCACAAATGATTGATATAATTTTTGTTATCTAGTGATACATTTACCACTTTATATTTTATAAATAGTTTGAATTTATTAATCTATGATTAACTGATGAGATTCGCTAGTTTTTGATAAGGTGAAGCTTTGCGTGAATAGCTATAACTCAATCTTCTTGTTCTATACCTCCTAAAAGTCTTCAACATCACCGTCCTGAATATCGAAAGGTAGTAAACTGAATACTTAGACTTTAATAATGAATCTTATAATAAATGAAATTATCACGGAGATTTGAATAAGGCTCTATTAATGACATATTCATATAAATTTATTTCTGTTAATTCGATAATCTTACATCTATAAAACTATTTTTTTTGACTGATTAAAGACCATATTATATGGTTCTAGATACTTAACAATTAATACAAAATAGAATTAACAAAAATATTGAAATGATTGAAACAAAATTACAATAGGAAACATAAATAAATTGAAATTGAACGAAAGTAAATTTATCTAACATTTATTTTACTTCTTAACACGTTAACTGTCATGATACTGCCTTATATACCGCATTAAAATGTCTTCCTATGACTGTTATATGCATAAGTCATGACTGAAACGGTGGTTGAAGTAAAGAAATTTAAAGAAATTTCCAAACGATGCCTTGGTTATATCTTCCATAACCACAGTTTTTAACTTCTAAATAACATTTTGCAAAATATATTTATGTCAATATTGATTATATTTTCTACCATTAGAAGTTTCAAATACACAATGACTAAAATGTGCTAAAAGCTAATAAGTGATTCATAATGTGTTCATTATTGAGATTGTTAGAAATTATCAATATTGAGTTGTTGTTTTTCTTTTTGACCTCTTTCAAAAGAACTTTTAAAGTCAAAATAATTGTGAAAAAATACCAAAAACTGTATTTTGTCAAATTACTGTATAATGACGAAGAACATAGCACTTTCGGTCGAAACACTTCAAGTATATTATTAAGAAAGCTGTACGATTTATAAGTATAATTTATAAGTTTTTTTTGTTCTCAACATTTAAATAATTATTAGTCTTATTAAATATCTACATTTATATTATATCTATATTTATAATAAACGGTTAAAAATAGAACTACTAAAAAATGTCCTCAAAAAAACGATTGTTTTAATAATCAGAAATTTGTGTGAAAAGTCAAAGTCTAATTAAATATTTTTTTCATTTAGTCGTATTTTTTCTATATTCAAATTTCAGAAGAGTCAGGAAACATTTATACGACTAATGTCATCCCTAACAAACACTAATATGATTTTCAATACATTTATTGAGATCAGAATATAAATTGCCTTCAGGACAATTTTGTCCACAAAATATTTGTAGTTAGACATGGCTTTTAATTGATGAACTTTAATTCTATTTATAAACCTCTAATTTTTCAAACAAATTCAAATTACAAAATAATTTTAAAAAAATATTTTAAATATATTATTTATGATTACCGTATTACCGCGCAGATAAGGCGCAACCAATCTTAGAAAAAAATGAAAGTTAAAAAGAAACCAAAGTAGTTGCGACTTACACGACCCATATCATAAAATTCTTCTTGATTGACAGTTTATCACACAAAATAATAATAAATTAATACAAAGAAAAATTTAATACTTTCATTCAAATCCATCAAAATCATCATCCATTTCATAACTTCTTAATATTTTAATTTAAACGAAGTTTTATTTGATTGAAAAAAAGTTTACTAAAAAAGCATACTTTTCAATAACTCTATATAGTTATATCGCGCATATAGGCCGCGGCTTATCTGTCAAAAAAGTGCATTTTCTTAAAAAAAACTCCTGTGCGACTTATGTATGCCTGCGACTCATCTGCGCGATAATACGGTAATATATTATTTTAATTTTAAATTTGTTATTTACATTTTTAAATTTACTGAATAATCTGATGGTTTAAAACATTTAAAATTTCAATCTTTCATCTGGTTGAGAGAAACACAATCCTAAAACAATATTCCAAACGACATACAATAAACACCATTCAAAATATTCCTCAAAGATATAATTTGGAAACTAACAAAGAACTCCTTATAGTATCATTAGACTTAATAGTATCACTATTTATTTTTTAAATAACATTTTAGTGATACTATTTTAATCCTAATAATAACATTATTAAAATTTTTTAATGATAGTTTATGATAATATTCTAATATTATCCCTGATATTATTAGGAGTTATCCGTTTTACTTTTTATTCTGAAGTTGATTTTTTAATCTTTAAAATAAGGAGGAAATTACACAGAAATCATAGAATATGTATTTTTTACACACGTCTTAAATTAAAATACTCTTAAATAGACTTATCAGTATAAAAACGAATAAAATAAATTTGAAACAGCTTATTGGCCTGGTTTAAAATTAAAAGTTAAAACAGTCGAGTAAAAAATTACTTGAGTATAAAATATATTTCTTAAATGCCAAATAAACCGGACAAAATCTGTATACAATAAAACCTCTTTAAGGAGTTATTTGGGACCGAGGAAACTAAAATATTGTTCCTTATAGAGAATTACATCTTATAAAGAGGGAACTTTATAGAGAGGTTTTATTGTACCTAAGAAACATACATTGAGTATCAGAAAATTTGACAAAATAAATCCATTCATATAAAAGGTTTTTCAACCACAACTTTACCAATCTTTCAAAATTTACAATTTTACAATGACGTTTAAAGTGAATTTCGACACATTGTTTAGTTTAAAATTTAATTAATTTTATAATAAAAAGAAAAATAAATAAATATTAAACCTAATTTGACTACAGATTTTGGATGAAACATCTAATTTTAAAATAAACAGTCCTATCAGTAATTGTTATATTAATTCGAAACATCTACAAATATTCATTATTAATTTATAAAATATTTAATTTTAATTTTAAATTAAGATTGTGTAAATACATATTTTACTTTAACAACCTCTTCTCCATCGATGCCAGGAAAACAAGCATTTGACTCTAATATTTCGAACCGATCAGGAGATAAATAAATTTTCTGAGAAGATCCGGAACTATCGGGATAGGCGGGATTACAGAAAAATGTTTCAGAACCTGAATCGATTGACATAAAACTATTGCTATGATCATTACTAGCGGATGATTCTGAATTTGGGTTTAGACATTCCCATAAATATGAATTTACATTTGTTGTTTCTACACCATTATAATAAACAGACTGAGAGGAAGCTATTGATGGTTGCACAGTAAAAGGATAAAACGCCGAAGGGCTACTATTATTACCAATGGAAGGTTTTGAGGTATTGCTTGAAATGGTATAATTTGTTAAATCATACTGATATATATTTTGCATAGATATATCCGAATATCCCAACATTTCACTCGCAAGAAGTGGATCTTTAGAGAATTTAGTTGGTTTGGATTTTAGATTGTAAGAATGTAAAGATTGTGTATTATTTGCAGATTCGTAAATTGGAGTTGCG
Organism: Girardia tigrina; assembly: GCA_001938485.1. Classification (NCBI taxonomy): domain Eukaryota; kingdom Metazoa; phylum Platyhelminthes; order Tricladida; family Dugesiidae; genus Girardia; species Girardia tigrina. Next base: position 25,908 of record MQRK01251000.1, read on the forward strand.
GTCGTTGGAAGTACTGCGATTGGCTGTATAATGTTGTGATCTAAACATAAATATCACGTAACAATAATTTCAAAATATATAAATACATAAATACATTCCTTTGAAACGATAATAATAAGTATTATTATTACAAAATTTTGTTATAACAACATCGAACCTTTTTTTATGTCGTAATATGAAAAGTTGCAAACTGCAATGTAGTGAAAAAAGCTTTTTAAGTTATAAGAAATATGATTTATTAGTTATATTTCTAACTATATTTATAAGATATCAGTTTAAAAATTCTATTACTAGTAATTTTTTTACCTAAAAAAACAGGGGTCATGCAACATTTTCAATGGGTTCCCTGACAGATAAGATTTTAAACTTATTTTAGGTTTTTTTCTTTGATTTAGGTTTTAGAGATAGAACATGTTTGTTATTAATAAATATTAACATTTTGTTATTTTTTTAATTTTTTGTTTATTTAAATTAAATAATAGCATCAATTTACAATGGAAACCCCTTTACATGCATTTATTCAAATATAATAAAGCAATAATAAGCTTCATTAAAATTGCTAAACATGTTTCTAAAATGTTGTGAAAGGAAGAATGTTCTTTATTTATTTGGATGTACAGTGTATAAACTTTAAATACTGGTTAAGATCACAAAATTTCTGGGAAAAATTTTTTAATTTTTGAGTTCGACATTAAGAATAGTTTGAGTACCACTGCTTTAAATGCATCTATCATTCAATAGCGACAATAATTCTGAAATACCTTTTAAATATATTTCTCTTGCATTTTTATTCCTAATTTACATTTTTATTATTTATGAAGACCTTTTACAAAGTTTGAGCTCTTCATATTTTCTTTTTTAAACTTTTATTTACTCATATTCGTGTATAAAATGTGTATAATCATAATATTGTGTTCTATTTCTTCTAGTTTTGTCTTTGCCATTGGACTAATGCGTTATCTTGGAGGAGGCAAAAAAGAGTTGTCGGTTGTCATCTTACATCATTTTTGAATATGGAAACATTCATGAGATTTAGGATGGAACTTTATTTAGCAGTCGTCATTGTTTGTCCACATTTCAATATTTCAATAAAAAGTATTATCCGATAATCCAAAGATAATATGTCTAAATATTTCGTCAGTGTCGTGGGTACCTCGAAGTTCTATGAGACTGTGCCAGAACTTATAGAAACAACTAACGTGACTATCCTAATACACTGAAATCTCGTGTCCTCTGACAAGCTAGAACAGAAAGTTTTTACATGGGCATAGAAAGCATATCAAGTTGTTCTAGGAAAACCTCCTCGCGTTTTTGCCCCGCTTCATTAGAAAAAAATATGGTATTCAAGTACTGCACATGGAAAGGTTCCCTATATTTTTCAGATGTCACCACATAGAATCTTTGTCAAAATTGAGTTGCAGAATCTCTCAAAATTGCTGACACAGATCCATAGATGGTCTCCCTTCTCTTCTTCTCTTGCTTAGTCTTCCTTACTCACATTTTCACATCTACATTTATTATTTATCCATTTAGAGCACGTCTGTAAACTCATTTTACCTTATCTAGGATATATATACCTCAATGCTAATGCGGTTTAACAAAATAAAAATAATAACTTTAATTAATTTATTTATTATCAAATAATATTTATATTTACATTATATTTATGCCAAATGTTTATAAATATAAGTTGGGCAAAAACATTTGTCTTTTAACGAATAATCTAAAATGCTAATTTCAATCTTGAGAATAATTAAAAAAGTAATCAAACTCTCTTCAACTCGGTCTCTGTAATAAACCGTGTACATATAAATAAAAAATACTGCAACAAATGGTCGGACCGCATTTTGGCATTTGAATCAGTGATTGAAGTCTTATTAAAGTTTGTGCAACAGAAATTTGATAACATTATTAGTAAATTTTAAAGCCAAATTTTTAGTAAATTATAAAGTAAATTTTAAACTGAACACAAAATTGATTTTCAATACTTTGTTCTTTTCTGATAAAATAGAATACCAAAATGATTTTAATATTTCTATTTTTTCAATTTAAATCTTCAAATTTGTTTGATTCTTTTCCTGCATTGATCATATTTGATTTTAGCTGATTCTAAAATATAATTGTCTAAAAATTTTATTTAACTTTTTAAAGTTGATAAACGCTATCATGAGTAGACTTCCTAGTCGTACCAGAGGTTCTCAAATTAGCAAACCCCAGAGTTTACCTTTTTCATGAAATGAGAGATTTTACAGTTAGTCTTGCATCATTTACCTAAAGGTATTGTAACTTTTATTGAATCCCATAGGTTAAAGTGTTATAATGCTGTTGGCAATTTAGTTCACTTTTTTACAATTATTAATTTGCAAAAGATAAAAAATATGCCGGAGGAAACAAAAATGACAAAATATATCAAAGAGCCTTCATCAGACCGATCTCAAGTTTTATAGAGATATTTAACATTTTAAATTTAATTTAAATCGAAAACCTAAAACAAACAATATTAAAAGTAGTAATTTTATTATAAGTTGAATATTAGTCATTTTAATTCAGAAGTATTTATAATAATTTAATAATCTCATTCTGTTTCTGTTTATTTTGAATTGTACTTGAGAAAAAAATAAATGAAAATTAATTTATTTGTACTTTGTAAAACATGAACTTTTACCGAAACTAATAATAATAAGCTATATTTTTATTATTTTAAACATTTATCACTTTTATCTACATTTAGTAAATATAATGAAAATATTGATAAGTTTAAGTATTTGTTATAAAAATGTTTACACGAAATCAACTTAAGAGACTATAAATAAATGAGTTAAAAAAAGAAAATAAAAAAAACTAAAAAAAGTACTTCAAACGATGAAAAAATAATATAAATAAAAATTAGATAAATTCAAAAACTATAATGAAATGCGATAAGAATAATTTATTAAATTTAAAAATAATACCCAGATCATATAAGGAAGTTTTGTTCAGCACTAAATCTATCACTATTTAGTTTTGTAATTAGTATTAAGTCCTATATTGTATAGACTTGTTGACATCCTATCAAATGATTTCAGGATCACATTTTAAAGGAAAGTGATATCTTAATCAACACAGATCAAGCTGCATAAATAGTAAAGTAGATATAAGTAATTTTAAAATTTTGTGTTCACGATTTGATAAGAGAGAGCGATGTGTGAGGCATTGATGATTAAGTCTTATGATTCTTAAGTCAATGTAAAAAGACTTTCTTTTGCAATTATTGAAACGTTTTTGAGATTCAGTTATTACACAATAATTACATGAACTATTTAACAACAGGAAGTTAATATCCGAAGACACTAAATTACCCAACATTTTATCTCCCAGAACTATTATTTATTATGTACTATTTGATAAATTATATATATATATATAATGTTTGCAATTAATTGGGATTTTTTGTGTTGAATGGAAAAATCTAGTTTCGTTTTTGAAAATAGGTCGTTGTTTAAATAATATGAAAAAAACATTGGCTTGATAATAGTTTTAATTTTGATTGATCGTCTTTGGGGTTTTGTGAGAATTCTTTAAACAAAATTGTGCAATCGGTTTGTTATTTGATTTTTGCTAAATCGATATTCGATTGTCAATCGATTAAATTGGTGCATAATTGGTAATACCGATAAAAAATGATATCGCGCGGGGATTTGCGCGCCATCGAATTTGTCGCCAAAGATTTGCCAATCGAATTTATCGAATCGATTTTCACTTCACTTCATCAAAAAATATCACGAAATATTTCTCCGAATCGAGTTTCAATTTGTATTTATTTAAATTAATTAACAAAAATCGTTCGGATGAAATCAAGTTATTCGTTTTGAATATTTTCGAATGTTTCATTAGGGAATTTTATCGAAATTTATCGACAACAAAAACTCAATCGATTTTCGAACGAATTATGTTGGAAATCGTTTCTAATTGTGATTTATCTGCGATTTCAGTCGGTCATCATGAAATAATCGCTCAATTTCTCGTAAATTGTCTTCTAAAATCAGTGAAATCAGAAAATTACACTTTTGGAACGAAAATCATTCTGTACATGAAGGAAGTCCAAAATGTCACGCCATGCATCAACGTTAACAATAGAACAATTTTCCGCCACATAATTCTTCTTCATAAATACTTAAAGTATGTCCTAACTCGTATAACCACAGACCGGAAGGAAAAACGTAAATATTATTATAACACAAACATGAAAAAAATCAGTCCATTACAATAAATAAAAAAATGAATAATATCACGATGTAAATTGCCATTTAGGATCAGTCAGATGATAGAATTATTCCGATAATGAAATCGTCGGATAATAAAATCAGTTAAAGGATAATTAAGTAAGCAATCTGAAATTAAATAGGATATTTAATGGAGATCTTAATGTTATTAAGTTCGAAAGTGGAATGTAAAACAAGTGTTATGGGATACAAAATACAAAAGGATATCCAACGAAAACTTACACGTCTTATAATTTAAGAAATTGAAATTATTTATATCAAATAATGTTTAATAAATAATTGTTCTAATGAATAAAATGTTTGATGTTATGATGTTTTTAGATATAAACTGAAAGATTCTTAATAATAATTATTATTAATTTATGTTTTTTTGTTTATTTCGTTTTTAAGTTTAATATTTGATAAATATATTAAAAAGCAAGTAAACAAAAATGTAAGTAAACCAATATTTTTTAAATTAAAATAATGATTTTAATTATCAAAATTTAAAATAACACACACAACAAAGTTTAAACCGACAGATATAAAATAAATAAAAAAATTAAAAATATCATAAAATATGATTTTTATCGACACATAAAAAGACAAAGAAATATGTTACGAAGAGTAGTTTTAGATCAAATATAATTTAATGTAACAAAATATGTAAAATTATATTATGATTATTATTATCTTTATTATTGTCAAGAACATATTATAATTTCTATTAAAATATATTTAAGACAATTTCATGAATTATCATCTTTTCAACATTAATAATAATTTAAATATAAATTTAACAGATTTTAATAAATTAAATAACTTATATAACATAAAATGTATTTTGATAATAACTATTTATCATAATTTCTATTTTATCAATTTAAGGACAAAATTTAACAGATAAATGCAAATGTTAACAATTTCATATTGCATTAAAATTACCTTTTCCCGGTTGATCTAATTAAATTTTGTCATTTCACATTATATTATAAGTCCTCCAGAAGGAAATTCAATAATTTCTACATTGGTTATAAATTTATAATATTTGTGACATGAAATAATATTTTCCGAAATTTGGAAATTATAACTTCGAATGAAATGTAAATTTAATAACAAATATAGATATGTATTATGTATAAATGTATAAGTATTTATATTAATTTCCAATTTTGCAATTGCATTTTTATTTAACAATTTTATGTAATAAAATGATGTGGAAATTTTACTGATTTTATACTGTTGAAATTGTTTATTTAAAAGTAGATCATTTTATACATATATATATATAATAAAATTATAATGTTAGACTTTTATTATTGGTATATGGACAGACAAAATAGTATCAAGATTTTTTATCGGGACTTATTTTATAAACATGAAAGTGAGAGTTTTTTTAGTCATCAACATTCAAAGTCGATGTAATTTTTCAAGCAATTAATCGCTATTTTGCAGCTCCTTTTAAAGCTCTTCAAAAAACTAACATACCTGAACATATATATATATATATATAT
>MQRK01251006.1:0-10343 GCA_001938485.1 Girardia tigrina
TTTAGTTTGCTTTTATTTCGAAAATAAAAATATCAAACTTAAATTACTTTTATTTTATTTCAAATAAATATTTTCATCCAATTTGAAATTACTTTTTTATAATAAATCTTTACATAAATGTTTTAATAACCCTACCGTAAAATTTATTTTATTTCTTACTTAAATTAATTTTTTTATATTAAATTTCTGAAAATCTATTTTAACATATTTATAACAATATTTTATGGAATGTAATTGTTTATCTAATAATTTCATAACATTCAAAAATTTTATTTTATGAACGTTCCCAACACCGTTAAAGTTTGATTGCTCAATATATCTCATACTTATAAGAACCATTCTTATAATTTGAATTATTATATATTAATGTCTATCACAAAACTGTAAAATAGAATTGGTCAAAGAAAGAATAAAGAGAAACAATAATTCATCTGACCAATTGTATTTTACAACAAAGCATACAAACAACAAACTTGCACAATTCCGAAGTTTCTCTCACTACCTTCATTTACCGAAATTACTAGTGTCAAAAATCGATACCATGTGTTTGATGCACATTTTGATTCTCTATCTGAATGTACAATTAGAAATTTCATATATTGATTACTTTTCCCTATAATTAACATAATGTGCAAATTTACACCAAATGCACATCGATTTTAAAAGTACAAGAAAGCAGAATATCAAAAAAGTGCTCATGCACTTGAATAGAAACCAATATACGTACTTTCATATTCCACATCAACATTTCGGAAAAAGTACTGATAAATCAATTTTTTCGAACATTTCTGAAATTCTCAAAAAAAGTGCTCAAAAGTTGATTTTTTCGTATATATATGAAACCTCTATGATATATGTACGTTGTCTACCATCATACAATACCTCATGAATCACCCAATGTACCTCATCATCAATCACAAGTACCATGGTTACCGTAACCATGATCATAACCTTTTATATATAAAAACAATCTAAAACACCTTAGAAACCATCACTGTTATCATTAAAGCCATGAAAAACACCTTAAAAATCATCGAAAACGTGTAAAAACCACCAAAATTACAAAAAAAAGTGTAAAAATCAAAAGTGCACTCATCTGCACATGTACTGCCTAGACTGCACTGTGCTAATCAATACTGAACATGTTCTAATCGATAATGCACATGTGTTAATCAATACTTCACATGTGTAAGTGTGCAAAATCAATAAGTTCACAATTGTGCAAAGTGTACTATATTTCTGTTTTTTTATATAATAGAGCTAAGCATAGGTCGAAGGTATAAGATGTCGAAAATCTGTTTGAACACATAGATAGAAACTCATATATGAATATTCAGATTCAATATCAACATTTTTGAAAAAAATCGATACGTAGTGCTTTTTCAAATATATGCACATTATGCGTGCAAATATTATATTATAGGTATGTATTATATTATGATATTATACTATGTTATCAACCAAAATCGTATCAACCATTCAAAACGTGATCGTATCCAAGGTGATATCGTCATGCATTCATCGTGTCAATGTATTGTATTCATCATGTCAACATATTGCATTCATTTTGTCAACGTATTGCATAGTTAACATTTTATAGTATATATCAATATTATATATAACAAAAGTGGTTTTTTACAAGTTTATGAATAAAGATATGTATAAGACGAGTATTTTCAACAAACATTTATTTACATATGTACAATATATTTGAAACACAACTCACATAGTTGTACACAAAATATAGTCAAAACACGTGTTACAAAATCCTTATAGTTTAAATCTTTCAAACCAGTAATTACAATTTTCCCAGAACCAAAAACATTCATACATATCGGATTGAAACAAGTTAATCCCAAAGGAAACATTTCAGGTTCATAATGATTCGGAATAGTCTTTTTCAAAGCATTGATATTTATAGGCTCGCCATAATCACATGTCACTGTAATTGATTGTATATTGACATTGGTGATATTGAATGGTAAAGTGGATGGATCAATTGGTTGTTTACAGCCAATTATTCGACATTTGCCATTGTGGAAGAATATGATGGTATAATCTGGAAAGTGTAAAACACATTGGCACGGTTTAGTGCCAAAATGGAGGTCTTTCCGACAATCTTGAGTAAAACCTTTGTAATTGATATTACGCAGCATTCTGTTAAAAATGTACGTCAGTATTTATTTCAATTCAAATTCCCGACTTGTGTCTATTTATTAACAGTGATTCATTAAAACAAATTAATAACAAGTGTTAGTTTTGTTATTTTAAAAGTAATAAGTAATATTATTATAATAGTATGTTTTGTTTTAATGCATCAAATAAAATAAAAGTTATGAGATATCGCGATATCAAGGTATTTTGTCATTATTTCAAAATCCGCAATAACCATAAATAATAATAACCATAAGCAACACCAGGTTCCTTTCACCAAATCGAAAAAGAATATATTAAAAGAAAATATGTCGAAGATGATTCATGAGAAAATTCCTACGAAAATTCAACAATGTTCATTATACAGATGCTGCATGGTCAATTTTCACAATCCGCAAAATTTTCATGATACAATGCAGCGTTACTATGGATATATGTGTTCAATAGATGTGAGTATTACATTTGTCCAGTATGTCAAAATGCAAGTAAAGGTGACTATAATCAATTTTATGAATGTCACAAGGATCACTTGAGCGCCTTTTCAAACAATCCCAAGAAGACTATCTTCCAATCATCAGCGTATCCAGTTCTCGCAGCACCAAATGTTTCAAATGTTCCAATTGAGAAAAATGTTTCAAATACGGTAAAAGTTCCCTTAAAACATGTAAATGTTACAAATGTTCCAATGGAGATACATGTTTCAAATACTGCCAAAGCAAAATCAACTTTTGAGCACTTTTTTGAGAATTTCAGAAATGTTCGAAAAAATTGATTTATCAGTACTTTTTCTGAAATGTTGATGCGGAATCTGAATGTACGTATATTGGTTTCTATTCAAGTGCATCAGCACTTTTTTGATATTCTGCTTCCTTGTACTTTTAAAATCGATGTACATTTGGTGTAAATTTGCACATTATGTTAATTATAGGGAAAAGTAATCAATATATGAAATTTCTAATTGTACATACAGATAGAGAACCAAGATGTGCATCAAACACATGATATCGATTTTTGACACTAGGACTTTTAAAAATTTTTATGTATTGATTTTTGCTCTTTTGCACATGTGCAACTTAAAAAGCACTGTGCTAGAACATTAGAAATATTGATTAGCACATTTGGTCACTGTGCAGCGATCAATTAGCACTTTTTTCTTCAGTTGCTATGGAAAGGGTGACGGTTGCTATGGAAATGGTAACCGTTACCATGGTTACAACTGCCTTGAATCAGTGTATCCGTTGCTGATGAAAAACGTCCCTTGGTTACCGTTGCTATGGTAACATAGATCTTGGTTATCGTTACCAAGTGAACCAGAACCGTAGCTATGGTAACCGGAACCGTTACTAGGGTAACTGGAATCGTTGCTATGGTAACCAGGACCGTTGAAGGGTGATCGCAACTGTTGCCATGGCAACGGGCTACCCCCCCGGGGGGAGGTGGTTTCGAATGCCCATTTTCCTCCTACTCATTTCATGTAATGACCAAAACTCTACTGGTGACCCTTGAAAATCTGATGCAGCAGTTATAAATTTCGTTATAAATCTATCTATTGCGTACCAATATCCACAGCAGGTATCCAAGTTGAGCGCCTGTAGTGTTAGAACAATGTAGGTAAGGAAAATCGTCAAATTAGATCCGTACGTTAGGTAATAGGATTGGCTCTAGGTATCGGGAATGATTGGTTTTATTAAGAAGTTGATTTTTTTACTGTTTTTTGTAGCATTTATTTTTTTAATTTATTTTTTTTGGTTTGTTTGTACTATCGCTTACAATTATCCCATGGAAAATAACAATAATTACCCTGGGATAATTAATTTTAAATTAATTAAGTAATTTGAGCGTACTTCGGTAAATGACGGTAGTGAGAGAAACTTCGGAATGGTGCAAGTTTGTTGTTTGTATGCTATGTTGTAAAATACAATTGGTCAGATGAATTATTGTTTCTCTTTATTCTTTCTTTGACCAATTCTATTTTACAGTTTTGTGTAGAAATTAATATATAATAATTTAAATTATAAGAGTGGTTCTTATAAGTATGAGATATATTGAGCAATCAAAATTTAACGGAAAAAGTAAAAAAAAGTTTTGATATCCCAATAACTAGAAACAAGTTTTAATAGAAGACCGATAATAAAACAAAAACTAATTAGTCGAATTACTTCATCAACCAAATTTTCCAAAATAAATGTAATGCCCAAATGATCGGATCAAATCACCGATGGATGGAGCAATATTAATGGCGACTCTATCGTTAACTTTGTTTGAGCTACGCCCAAGCCTTTGTTCCTCAAAGCATACAGGTAAATAATCGTTTAATTTTTTTTGATACAGTCTTAGCTAAAGGGCAATTTACACTTTTTCAGGTGATTTTATTGGTGCCAAATTATGTGAAATCATTGAACCATCAAAAATTGTGACTGTAGTCACTGACCACGCTGCCAATATGAACGCAGCCTGGAAATTTGTTGAAACACGTTTTCCACACGTGTTATGTGTTGGTTGCCCATCTCATGGCATTCATTTACTTGTGAAAGATTTCCTGAATTTGCCACTTTTTCAAACTCTTTTCAAAAAATATGATCATCTAGTATTCTACTTTTTCAGCCATCACATTCCAAAAAGTGACTTAGAAGACCAACAGCAAAGACATCTTGGTAACACTAACCGTACTACTATTATGTAATAGTAAATCCCCCCGAAATACTTTTCTGTATACGCGCCTATATTAGTGAGGAATATTAATTATTAACTATTTTTACTTTCACATTGTATATTTGAAAGCTTCAATAGCATATTTAGCGTGTGCAATTTTCACCACCAACTTCCGTCGTTGGAACGGGAAGAAAGAACAAATAGAACGAGCGTAAAATATATTGATACATGACATGAGAATACGAACCGAATCGGCAAAATAGGGGCATCTATCGGCATGATCATTGAATTGAACACTCATGTATTGTTTGGGGATATTTGATTTGACGACTGAATGTTTGCTGAAGTTGCTGGTTGTGCTTTTGCTTTTGGTCGTGGTGGATTCCATATTTCTTATTTTTGAATTTGTTTGCCACTTTGTTCAGTAAAACAAAAACATTAATTTTTGTTTATTCATTTAATTTTGTTGAATTTTTATTTATAATGATTTTTTTGAACACCACAGCATATTTTAATTGAATTTCTTTTAATGCTTAAACTCATATTTAATTTGAAAAAAATAATAAATTTATTTTAATAAATTTGGTTTTGAAAATTGAATTTAATTATCTCGTTTGATTTTTATTTATTGTTTGGAACTGAGATAATTATTAAAAAATTATACCAACCAAAGGCGATAAAATAATTCAAATTTGACTACTGCGAATTGTAATATTTAAAATTATGTTTATTTAGTTCATTTAATGTATTCATGCAAATAATTTTGTTATTAATAACTGTCATAAATAATAAATACAATTTCGATAACGATATATTTTCACCACAATCACAAGATTCTAAACAATGCGAGTTTAATTAATTATTTAAACAACATCAATGTCAGTCTCACATGTCTCCGTGATATCATCATCATCCCTTTCAAAGTCCTCGAACCCTCCGAGAGCACGAAAAACTCTTCTCGGTCTGTGTACCGTCGAATCAGAATCTGACTCACCTGTCTTCTCTTCATTTGACGCCTCATTACTCGCTATTTGTAAAGCGTCTCCACCGACCTCAACCTCATCCGTATCAATTGGTTCCGATCTCAATGGCACCCGTCTCAAACAGCAACGTACCAGGGAATTCTGTCAACATTGACAGATGTCTCGGAGTTGACTCAAAATACCATCTTCTTAGACCAACGCGTCGTACATCGTGCACTCCCAAGCTTCACAAACACTTGATGACCAGGCAAGAATTCCGTTATACACTGTTGCACATTCGGTGGTTGCATAGTTGGAAACCGACATTCGTACGAGACTATCCCATTCTTAGGAACGGAATACCACTTGAACCTGATTTTGGGATCAAATTATAATAATATACCATATATAGCACGTTCGCTGCAAATCTCGTCGCCATCCGGTTAATGATGAGATGGTTTCTCTCAACAACACCATTTTTTGAATGGCGATATGCACATCGGTACCGCAGTGTCACATTCCACGCTCCACACATTCTCTGTAATACTTCTGAGTGGAAGCGTTTCTCATTGTCACATAGCAGTTCATCTGGAAGTCTTCTCTCCCTGAATATCCCAACCAACGTTTCCACAATGTTGTCGCGCTCTCGTTTTTCAACCGTCTCCAGATCGCGAAACGACTCGGCCAACAATCAACACGTTGAAATGCGTGGTGTCACACGCCAGGTGTTTGCTAATTTATGAAGACTACTAACTCGCCTTTGCTCCACCTCAAAACACATGGATCGATGGAAAAACAACGGATACAGTTTGCTACCATCTTGGTAGTAGATCCAGTCCCATAGATCTTTGTGAATGAGAAACTCTTTCTTTTAACACCGAAATGATGCATCAAATAAACGGCTTCCACAGTTTTGATAGAGGGCACGCTACCATCACTAACTGACATCAAACAGTGCATCTGTTTGAACACACTCGAAGGGACTCTGGTCAAAACATCGGATTTGTTTTCAATATATTTCACCAAGGAAATCGACAAAGTCGTGTGACATTCTCTAATCAGTTTCTCCAACAGGAATAGTCGTCTCCTAACCAACATCTCAGGCAATCCATGCACCTGTACCTACTTGTCTTCTGAAATGATCGAACGTATCCAGGAACAAACTGTTGTAGAATCGCATATTATTTCGCAACTCGGTAACTCGTCCACAATCACACAATTCAACACTATCTCATTTCCTCAGATGTTTACACTTACATCACACATTTCTGCACACAATTTTTTTCTGGGCCCATTAACGCCCCTCTCTAGGTCTCAAACGCATACAATGGGGCGTTATCGCCTACTTTGAGAAAGACTGGTTTAAATAATTACTTTAACGCGCATTGTTTAGAATCTTGTGATTGAGGTGAAAATATATCGTTATCGAGTTTATTTATTATTTATGACAAGCTATCGCGGCAGACTAAAATGACCAAATTAGGGGATGTTATCAATCGGTGTGACGGTACCAGTGACTTCCCGAAGTGGATTTCCAAATTTGAATTGGTGGCCCGTCTCCAGAAGATAGAGAATTTGGAATTGGTTATGGGGCCCAGAAAAAATTTCAATTTTGCCTGTTAGCTCTCCTAAGTTTACAAGAGTTCATAGTAACTATTTTAAATTGGAGAAAATGGGATGGAAGTAAGGGATTTACAATTAAAAATTATTGATATATTCCTTTAGCACCTCTGTCAAGTCCATTCAGAAAATACAATGGACTTCAAGTTATCAAATTTTCATATTGTGATTGTATATTATATAAACACTATCATAAAGGATTTTATATCATTGTATTCTCACAGAAGAAGACAGAAAAATTGAAAAACTCAAAGTCTCTTCCGGTTGATATTTTATATCATAAATAATACTTGAACTAATTGACAAAATAATTTTTACTTTTGTATCGTTTGTATATATTTATTTTTGTATTATCTTACATAGTGATAAAAATAATTTAATTTACTGAATAAATTGAAATTAAAATACTTGTGCTGTTATAATTTTCGCAATAAAATTGGAAACGATTGACTATAAAACTGAAATGATGAATGCTCAAAACTACAATTGAATGACATATTTATAAGTCTGAAAGATAATTAATACGATCTTATCGTTCTTTATTTCTCGATAAAAAATTCCTTTTCTGACTTAATTTTACTGATGGAAAAATATGAATTAGACTTTTAAGTTCAGATTTAAGAATTAAATTTTTTTGGTTCTGTTTTCCAGTTAAATATCATTTTAGTAATTCTTTCTTGGCTTTTATTTTTCTTTTACATCTGTGAGAAGTGGTTGCAATATCAATATCAGAATTCATTTTTAACTCCAAAATGTATTTATTATAAAACAATTTTCAAACAAAATTTTCAACTATTTAATTCATAATTAATCCGCCGATCTCTATTTTCAAATAATTTCTGAATTATCTCAAATTGCAATCAAAATAATATTTAATTTTTAAAACATATGAAAATTAATAATTTATGTATATTTAGTTTTTAATTGGAATATTTATTTTTTTAATTTGTTGTTTATTTTAGCATTTTATATTGTTTTTAAAACTGTTTTTTAAATGAAATATTACATTTTGTTTTTTTAAATGTTGCATTTCTTATAAAAATAATGTAATTTATTTCTTGTATTTTAAAATTTTTTGAAAATACTTTATATTTAATATTTCAATAAACATGATAATGTCTAAGGTCCTTTTGAAAAAAATATACGGAAAAATTGTCTATTGTCATAAATTGATCTTTTATCGTTTACTTTGATTTGATTTTTTTTTAAAAACAGATTTTTAATTTACTTTTCTAAAAACTTATGTAAATAAATTATTTGAACTTATTTTAATTATAAATACTGCTTCGATTATTTTGTAATAATTCATAAAATTTATTAGCGAGTTCAGAGAAATTAGTTATTAAACATAGAATATATGTTGGTTATAATATCAAAACAATTTAATTCATGTTAATTATACCAAAAGTTGAATTCATTAATAGCGAAATTAAACTATTTTACTATATACAAATTCAAATAAACAGGTTTTTTTTCTTTAATTAATAATCATTTCGGCTATTACTAATTCGATTTGAATTATTTTATTAGCACAATTTAAATTGTCTTCGGCAAAATTCTTAGTAGAACTTCCACTATTTATCATCCATATAAATTGGTATTTCGATTCTTCCTTAATTAATTGAACAAAATTTATATTAATTTCCGGTAAATTTATCCTTTGAATATGTTAAAATTTATTTCTATTTTTTTAATTGGTTTAAATTTTAAAAATTTAATCGTTTATAAAATTATAAAGATATTTAAAAACTAATCTGTTTAATTTTTAAAAAAAATCATCTTACTAGATATTTTATTAAATTTTAATTTTCTAAAATTTTTCCACTGTGTAGGAGAATCATATCTATTTAATCATATATATTTTAACTCTGTCTCTCGATTTTTAGATTTAGAATATGTTACTACATATATTCTTCACGTAATCAAAATTTTTACATGTACATCAATGATGGAAATATTGAAAATAGGATTTAAAAATCTCTGATTTAAAACTAAGTTAAAGTAATTAAAGAAACCTGTGTAAAAGTAAATCCAATCAGACAAATCAATCAGTCGTCAGCAATGATGGATATGTATTTTAGATCTCTGCGTCTTTACACAAAAAATTGTATATCAAGCGAAAACAATTAAAAATCAAGAGTACTCAGGAACTAGATTTGATAGGATTTAATTCGTGTAGACTCATTTCAAATTATTCGGAGAATAAATTTCTGGCATTGAAATTATAAATGAAGTTTTACATTAAAAATTCTTTGCTTTTCATGTCAAATTTATTTCTGACATACTTTCAAATATTAAAATTCCTTAACACAGTAGCCGAAATAGAATAAACTAATATTTAGATATAATTAAGTAAGAAAATTCTATTATTATTTTCTCGGTTTTTTAATGTTCATTGATTTACCTCTGTTGAAAAAATATGTATAAAAATGAAAACTATATATTCAAATGACGGCTATTATTATTGTAATTTATCACGTTGTAATAATAATAGTTTATTTTTTAATAGCTATTTTTAAGAATTAATTAAATTATTAACAATTTTATAATTTTTCAATGAAAATTTATGTTTAAAAATAAGAAAATTGAGTCTGTAAATATAAAAATATATTGGTATCTTTATAATTCATTTCGATGGAATATTCGTCATCTTCAGACAGCTTTTGAAATAACTTATACTATCATCAGTAAAAATAGGGATTGACTATTTAGTGTCACTTGAAAACTATTAATGTATGGTTAGACTGCAATAACAAAACATCTATTTTAGGATTATGAAATTTTAATAACACCTCACATATAAAATTGTCACAATAGCTCTGTAACTATTTAATATTCAATATAAATCCCAAAAGAGCATTATATGTACATTCTGGATGTACATCTCTTTATTCATTTGAAAATAAGTGAAATGTGTCTAACATTTACAATATATATATATATATATATATATAT
>MQRK01251008.1:0-12634 GCA_001938485.1 Girardia tigrina
TACATTTCCAAGAACTTTAACCTTAAGATAGTGAGACGTGGCTGGAGGTGTAGCATTGTCAAATGCATTCTTTCATTGAGATTTTTTTTCTCTTTTAAATTTTCTGTCAGTTACACTTGATAATATACATTTCCGAGATCAATCGTACTAAAATATTGTAAGACTTTATGTATTTAGAATGCCGTTTATATTTGATATGGAAGATTCTAGTCCTAAGATCGTGAATACGAATACGACTGTTTGTTTCAGTCTCATCACTTATAATAGTAATAATATTTTTATTATGATAAAAGGGATTACATGAAACTTGAATAGGAAAATTTTCTTTTTTCTTGTATAAATTTTATCTTTTTAAAATGATTTTTCTGCAGCAATTTATTTATCCATTTAGCGATCACTCGTACGCTGTTCAGAGATTAAAGCGTAATTCGGGTATTCCAAGTTCCAAATGATCCATGATAATTACGTTAATTATTTTTTTAATTTGAAATTTGATATTTTATTAATTGTTTTAATTATTCATAATTTATTTTGAGTATTGTTTGGACATATCTATTTGTTTTCCCGTTAAAAATAATTACATTTAAAGATTAAAACCACAGACAAATAAAATATTTGAATACGATAAAATTTGTATAATTCTGAAAAAAATATAATATTTTTTAGAGGATTATGTATGTATAATGTACATTCGTATACAGTCATATACATTCTAAGAGAGGTCAAACTAGTTGAGTAAAACTTAACTAAGATTATAACACACGACTTCCAACAAACGTATCAAATAGTAAAGACAAATATGAATAGATTATAAACTTTTATAATATATAATTAAGAAATATATTTGATAAGGCCGATTTCGAAATATCATTTTAGAACGTTTGTATGATTCAACAAGCATAAAACCAAGAAGAAGGATGAAAGTAATTATAAAAATTCTAATCTATAAAAAATATGAGTTTAAATAACTACCTTTCATAAGTACATCTTTAAAATTATTGATAATGTAAAAATGTGAGGTGGTATTTACTGTAATAGATTTGTTTACTACAAAATGGAAAATAACGTCTGCAAAATTAAGGCTTCTCTTTTATTCAAAATAAATTTTTATGGATATCAAAACTCTTACATTGGTAGTGGGACGTGTTACATGGGTAATCTGTGCGAGCCATTCCACCATACTTCTAAAATACTCTGGGAAACTAGAGATGTTCAAGTCATGTCTCTAGGTGAATGTGTCTGTAAGCTAGCCGTATACTGTTCAAAATGCTGACAGTAATTTTTTAGCATTGGTAGACTAACATATCACTATATAAGGCTTATATACTATTCTGAGTTTGGGGGGGGGAGGGGATTGTTGATCTGCGCGATGAAACCTCGAGAACACGTTGTTAAGAAAATTAATCTACCGTTAATGGGTAGCATTTTGACAGATGTATCAGGGCCACCACATGGCCAAAGGTGATCAAAAACCGATCGAGTTCATTGGAACGCTAAACCTCCGAATTATTCCGAAGTCTCCGAAGACAAAGATGTCTCGGTTATCAGTGATAATGCTGAAACTGCACAAATCGTGTTTCACTCCGTTCGTTCCGATCAATGGATTCTTTAGTTTACAATTTCGATCATCATAATCGTAAACCAAGAATTCGAATTCATTATTACAACCGTAAATGGTACTTGATTCAGTGGTCGATTGAGAGAAGCAGTCAGAGAAAAATGGAGAGCTAGCGTCTCTTGATCAGAGCTGCAGCGCCAGTCACTTAAGTGCCGTCAGTGGTGCATTGATTGTTATTTGTTTCATTATTTGCTGTCGATACTAGTATAGTAGTCGTCAATTCGGTGCGGTCCTTCAATACTAAATAGATGAACATCTTGCTCCTTAGAGAACACATATGTCTCCAATCAATAGATATTCCAAGAACATGAAACAGCCGCCCCAAATTCAACTCTTTCTCCTCTGTAAAATTAAAATTGATATTTTTATCGACTATTCGGTTGTAATGGAAAAATTAGTCATTGACACGAGAAGTATCGTTTACACTGCCGTAAATATTAAGGATATCGTCATCAATTGTCATCAGAATATTACAGTTCGTTTCAAAGAAATATCGAACACTATTTATATTCAGAGCTTCTTTTGAATATTGATTTAGAGACAATATGAAATAACAATCAGATTCATTGAAATAATCAACTTTTCCATGACAAAGAATTAATTCCGATTGTTTTCCAGATATAATTTTATCAGAATGATCGATTCTAATTGACACTTGAAATCGATTTTAGAGATGTCGTTTTAAGGCGTTTTGCAGAATCAAATTCGGACAATTTACAGTGATTGGTTCGTTAGATGCCATTCGTGCAGATTTATTAAGGCATTAATTAATGAATTTAAATTTTTCAAAAAAAGACGCAAACGTAATTTATTTTAGGTAAGTATTAAAACAATTTTTATCTAAAAAAAATAATTATAAATAAATACATAGGGTTTTTATTATACACAGAATATTTTTATAAATATTTAAATAAATTGATTTTGGGGGGTCCCTACACTGAGTGTGAAGGCCGTGCGGCTGATTCGTGATACTTGAGTTAAAGGATAGCTTTAAAGCACTGGTAAATCTGCGGTCAAAAAGGAGATAGTATTACAGTGATAGTTGTTGAGATATACAAGCAGAGTAATATGAAGGAATTAATAGCGTTTAGAACCTTCTAAAAAGCCTCAGGCTTTATACCTTTAAAGGATGCGAGATTCACATTGGTAGAAGTTTTGGAAGAACTTCCTTCGAAATAAAATTATCATATTTAAATAGTTTATCTTAAAATAAAAATTCTTTAAAATTTAGTTTTTAATTTTTTACTTTTTTAAATATTCAGAAACAGAACATTAAATACAAACTAAATATAAGTTTAAATTTATCAAATATTTGAATAAAAAATAAAAATTATTGAAAAAAATATTTTAATGAGACTTTTTCCTCATATAAACAAAAATCAATTTTTCGCTCCCCCATTTAAAATAAAATCCATTTGAATGTGTGAATTAATTGACTAAATTATTTTGAGACTGAATTATATTTCTAAATGTAATATTTTCAAATTATTTTATAAATGTCTTCTTCATAATTAATAAACAAAAAAGTTATTAAAATAAATTTTTTGAAAACTATTTATTCCCAAACATTATTCTGAGTTGTGTTTTTGATAAAATAAATAATACTTGGTGCATTCAATAAGTATTCGGCCTAACAAAGAAAACGAATTCCAAAAAGGGCCATTTTTAACACAACAAGCTTAAAATATTTATTCATCATTTTTCAACAGAATGTCCATTTCAGTTCACACAATTCCACCAACGAATAATGAACTCAGAAAAGCCTTTTTGAGAAATTCTAGGAGTATGCAACGAAGAAATCCTCGACCATAACCTTAAAATGGTCTTTGTATTCAAACTGGATGCCTCTGAAATGTATTTTAGGTGTTTGGAGAAGTATAAACCTCTCGATGCCAAATTTGAGCTGTACGGTGGAGGATTCACAAGCACTAGTCTAACCTCTTCAATTATAGCCCTATAAATTCTCAATAAATGTATTGGAACATTCCGTTTATTCTTTCTGGTGGTTGCCACGATTTTGCTGTAAGAGGCAGCGTTGATCATAATGCCTTTATCCATGAAATCCATGAGTAAAAAATCTTTTTGGTCCCTGAAAATGGATAGAATCATCGCTCGTCTATGACTTGTTCGCATCTTCAAAGATGGGTTCTCTTAAGTCAGTTTTCACTCTGATGACCCACGCTTTGTTTCCGGCAAATACATACTTAGTGCTGTTTCATCCTCCGATTTACCAGGAAAGTTTCACCATGTTAGTCCCGTAGGTTCAAGTCGTTCTGCCTGCACTTCAATTGGTTTCGCATCATTTCATCTGCCAAGAAGCGGAGTATGAATCTGGAGCACAGTTTTCTGATTCCCATGAATTTTAATTTGGCGTCAGCAGCAATAACGCTGATGTTGAGATTCTTTGACAGCATTTTTATTATAATTTGACACTCTTTTTCGACCATTTTCTCTAAATTTTCCGAAACTTTGTTAAAAAGTTCTTGTAGCCGACCTGATTTTTCTTCTTCAAAAACCGAAGAGAGACTACCTTTAAACTCTTTGGACCCAATATTTAACAGTATGCAGAGACGGAGAGTCATGTAGGTAAGCTGACTGCAAAAGATCGTAGATGTAGAAATACATTTCTACTTATAAAAAAATTAATAATTAAATTATTAATTTTTTAAGTTTGTTTAAATATTCACTTTTTTGTAAAAATAAAATTTTGAAATCAAGCGTGTTTTTTTCTCATTTTTATAAATGTCGTCTTCAGATAGTGTCAGAAGCGACGAAATTGGACATATTTCGTCAAGAATGGACTCCACAATCAGAATTCCACAGTATTTTTATAATCCGCAAATACGGTTCCAACAGGTAGAAGCAATTTTCACTATTTGGAATATCGTTAAAGAAGAAGCTAAATACTACCACCTTCTAGCCAGCCTTACTCCAAGCATCCTGCTCTCAGTCCAAGATCAACTAACTATTTAATCAAGCACCCCATACTCGGATTTAAAACAAAGAATAATCAAACTCAAGCAAAAGTCAAAGGTATACCATCTACAAGAACTGTTGGATCAGAAAAACATCGGTGACTTACAACCGATAGAAATTCCACAAAAAATCAAACGGAACGTTTCAGAACTGCAATCAAATTCAACAAATGACGATTCACTTCTAATACGTAATCTCTTTATTAGATCTTTACCCTCTCACATTCAGCTCCATCTAACAACCCGAAATGACAAAGATCTAGCCGAAATGGCTAACCTACTGATGGACTTATCTCACAACTCAACGATCAACACGGTTACAAACCAGTCAGAATTGCAAGAATCACAATTGGTTGCAGAAATATCTATTTTAAGAGAGGAGATCAACGCGCTCAAACAAAGAAACTTTAGAGACGCAACAAACCCTACAATCTGCTATTATCATAATCACTTTGGTTCCAAAGCTATTAAATGTCAACAACCTTGTAAATGGAACAACAATACTTCGGGGAAAGGGACTGGTTCCTTGTAAAGCCGGCCCAGGGAACCGAATCAACTCAAAAACCGGCCTCAATCTCCAGCATTTTCACAATTCCTACAAAAACTCAGAGGTGCCTAATTAATTTTCTCATAGACTCCGGTGTCGATGTCAGCGTTCTGACCTCAAAACAATTTCAACCTGACAATTCAAACTCAAGTGAAAAGTTAACTTCAGCAAGCAACTTTCCAATTAAAGTTTACGGAACCAAATCGATGACTTTTCAATTAGTTGGACTTCAGCGACAATTTTAGTGGAAGTTTGTGGTTGCAGATTTCAACCGACCAATCTTAGGATCGGATTTCCTAGCATATTCCCATGCCATTGTTGATTGTCAAAACACCCAAATTCGAATCGAAGAAAACGTTATCCATGGCTCAGCAGATCAATTGAAACTATAGCTAGTGATCAATTGCACAATGTAAGTTCAAAACTTTATATCGAAACTGAAGGAAAGTCAATTTTTCAACGAGCCCGACGCATTGGTGGGAAAATACTTGAATCAGTCCGTCAAGAATTTGAGAACATTTTGCAAAAAAAGTTATCAGAGAGAGCAAAAGCGAATGGGCCTCACCATTAGTAGTGGTAAAAAAAGGTGATGGCTCTTACAGGCCATGTGGTGACTACCGACTATTAAATCAAAGAACGAAGCCCGACCGCTACCCACTACCACGTATGTCAGATATACTCAGTGCCGTCAGTAACTGCAAAATATTCTCGACTATTGATCTAGAGAAAGCCTACCACCAAATTCCGATCCATGAAGAGGACAAACATAAAACGGCGATTATCACTCAATTTGGACTCTATGAATACAATTTCATGACATTCGGACAGAAAAACGCCTCCCAAACTTATAAACGGTACATTGATCAAATTCTAAAACAGTTTCGAGCATTTGCATTGTCATATATTGATGACATAATAATATTCTCGCCTGATTAAAACAGTCACAATCAAAACCTCGCTGCCGTCAGAACAGCATTACAACAGAATGGACTGAAAATCAATGAAAACAAATGCAAATTGCATCAACATAATGTGAACTTTCTGGGTTTTAACATCTAGCATGAAACATAGCATGAAAGATCCATCCAACAGACAATGGAGATGGATCGAATTCATTACTAGTTTCCCATTCGACATGCAACATGTGGTAGGAAAATCCAACACAATTGCAGACTACCTATCAAGACTAGATCATGAGATATCTAATTTGAATCGAATATCAACTCAAGAATTAGCCAGAGAGCAAGTCACTTCAAAACCTCCAAGTCTTCAAAACCTCAGAGCAACATCTCTGAATATACAAACCAAAAATGGATTGTTAATCGATACAACAAAAAAGGACAGAATTATTTTGCCAAACAATACAGATTCAAAGAATTCTCGAGACTACAAAATATAGCCCATCCAGGAGTCAAAACAACAACCAGTCTACTAGCAGAACGACATGTGTGGTCAAAAATGAGGTCTGAAATCAGGTAATGGGTACGAGGCTGTCATGAATACTAAAAAGCCAAAATAAACAAAATACTTGGGACATTTCCAGACCGTGGATGATTCAAAGTGGTCCATATTGATATTGTTGGTCCTCTCCCGCAAGTAGAAGGTAAAAGATTCATTTTAACTCTAATTGACAGGCAGATATCATGGACAGAAGCCATACCAATTAAAGAATTCTCGGCAACAGAGGTAGTCGAAACATTTGAAAGAGAATGGATCTCTCGATATGGATTTCCTGAAATCATTATTTTCGATCAGAGTTCCCAATTCTGCTCCGAAACATTCAACAAGCTATGTGAAAAATATGTCATTGAACATCGACACACTACGGCTTATCACCTACAATGCAATTGGAAAGTGAAAAGGTTCCATCGCACAATGAAAAATGTCATCCAAGCACATGCGAACAACGCAGAATGCACTTGGGCAAAGGATCTACCATTAGTCATGCTAGGCATTCGAAATTCAGTAAGAAGCGATGAGCCTGTGACACCTTCGCAAATGGTATTCGGAAGCGCCGCCAACATTCCAGGTGACCTAATTATTGAACCGTACAATCATGAAACGCCAACACACTCGACTGTTGAGCAAGCAATAAAATATTACAACAAAGTTCGTTACCGAAGACCAATACATCAAACAATTTTTATTCCACAGGATCTATACAGCTGTGAATATGTGTAGATCAGACTTGAAACAAAAAGAGGCCTTCAAAATCCATATGAAGGACCGTTCAAGGTTATCAACCGAAGCACGGATTGGAAAACATTTGAAGTGAAAGTCGATGAAAATATCAAGCGCATTTCAGTAGACTTAAATCCTGCTTCGGCCTACAAGATCTTCAAATATGAGGGGGAGTTATGTAGAAACACATTTCTACTTATAAAAAAATTAATAATTAAATTATTAATTTTTAAGTTTGTTTAAATATTCACTTTTTTGTAAAAATAAAATTTTGAAATCGAGCGTGTTTTTTCTCATTTTTATAAATGTCGTCTTCAGTAGATTTCACTGCACATCTTCTTCTGCAACACAAAGAACCTGATAAGGCTGCTATATTCGACGTCTGAAACCATCTTACTGACAAAAATTCACAATATCGTTAAAAATATGTTAATTCGTTTGATAAAATAAAACAATTACTGAAATTCAAACCTATATTAATTTATTAAATCACACAAAAAAGTACAAATTTCCATTACATTTTTTTTACCTTAGATCCGGTACTTATTGAACGCACAACGTAAATAATAATTAATAAATTATTAACTAAAAATTATTCTTCTAACGGCTTCGAAACGATACTGGAATTTACAACAGGCCTTGGCAATTATATCTTTGTCCAAATACTTGTTGGAAAATTTAAAATGTTAGAAGAGAGATTAAGCAACTCAAATGCATATAAATAAAATATCGAATGTAAAATACATTATCGTTATTTTATTTATTATTCATTTTATATTTTATGTCTCTAGAAATTTTATACAACTGATAACCCAGATAAACATTAATCTATAAAGTTCACTAGATACAATATAATACAATTTGACCAAATTAATTTTTTTATTTGTCACAATGTCAATAATATTTACTTAAGGCTTTAGCGATAAATTACAGAGATATGAAAACCACAAAAGTCAAAATAAAAGGTTTAGTGTGGTAAAATGGGTAGAAAATTCGACATTTATTACACTTCCTCTGCATCATGTATTGATGGAGAAGGATGAATGAATGATCACCGGAAGTGGATCTCAGGAATAATTCTTTTCTTTCGTTTTAAGTACTGAGTTCATTGGGAAAATTCCTTCGTTTATTAATGAGGCAGAAGAATAATTTTATTTTTGTAATATTATTTGTGATAGCTAATGGATCAAATTCGATCTTGGATTAATGAAAGTCGGAAATGAATGGGACAAAGTGAATAATAGGTTCAATATGAAGATCGACGATGATCTCGATGATCTTCGTGCCGAACTCCACACAGATTGAGTCAGGACAATCCACCAAAAGTCTTTTCTTGATAAGCTTGAAAAAAAGCTTTTGTCAATGATGATGTATAACATGTTGTACTAGATATCTTAAATTGTATATCTGCATACTATAAAACCGATTGTTTATGAAATTGTTTATGAAATTTATTTGTGGTATCTCTGCGAAGAGATTTAAATACGAGTTGTTATGGGTTTTGGTAGGTTTTATATCAAAATTAGAATTCATAAGATAATAAAACAATTTACTGATATAAAAATTACAAATTTCTTAAAAAAAATTTGAGGAACAATTTTCCTAATTATTATACGAACCAGATTTAAACAAAATATAATACAAATATCATTTCAATATTTATGTATTATAATTTGTGTGATTTTAAATCATTATTTTACAATGAAAATTTTAATTTCGTTCGGTTACTTTTTTATTTCTAAATTAATTCATAATTTACAATTTTTAAATCATTGCTTATATTTGATTCTTAATTTACTTCTGTTTCTTATTATTTCCAACATAATTTATACTTCACAATTTAAAACTTATAATTTATAATTTACAATTGACAATTTACAAGTTACAATTTATTATTTATAGATTACAATTCTTAATTTTATTTAACCTTCTTCCTTTATATTCCATTCTAATTAAATTTCAAACATTTATCATTCAATTAATTTTAAATGTTATACTAACTATAATTTAAATTATCTTGTAAATTATTTTACTATATGATTTTAAAATTTATTTTAATAATCTTAATTGTTAATTAAATTAAAATATTTTATCGTTGTGATTCTTTTTTTTTGAATTGGTTAATTTCTTTTAAAAAGCCAATTTACACAAAACAATCTTTATTATTTATATTTTCTAAATATATGTTGCTATACAACTACTCCAATAAACAAAACATACAAGAATAAATAATAAATCAATAGAAGAATTAAAAAAAACTTAAAATGGGCTTATTATTAATTTTACAGTTTACCTCCATGATATCCACAAATATGCAATAAGAACTAATCAAAACACGAAATTACTTACAGTTACAGAGCGGAAACATTAAACATTAACTATTTGCAATACCCAATGCAACCTATAAAAAAATTTTAAAAAATCCTAAAAATATATTTTTTTTGAATTTCTAACACTTTTAAAATTAAATTGGCTTATCTTTATGAATAACTTAAATTGATTTTACATAAAAATATAAATTATAATTTGCATCTTTTATAAAATTGTAATATTATTTATTATAAATTAGCGATGGTGATTTTTGTTTTTTTATAAATTGTTTTTTGTAATAAACACTTTTGTAAAATCAGGCATGTATTTTATTTAAACGGTTGTTTGATTTAAAATGTTGTTGCAACATTTAGTTAACATTTGCGATAAAACTATCAAACCTTGCAAACCTTTCTACATTTATACCATCTCTGTTTTTTATAAAAAAAATGTTGAACCTCCCTCAAATTTCGTCACAACTACATTGCAAAAAATACTCACTTGATATTGTAACTTATGTAATGGACTACAAAATTATATGCTAAATTATGACAAATAAACATTAAAAATATGCTGATTCATTCTACACCGACATGAATTTTTGTTTGTTTGTATACTAAAATTAAAATAATATGTTGGTAGTAATTGTACTCAGCATTTCAATAGACTTGCCCTCCTAGGAAGACGCCCTACACAGTTGTTATAAAAACACCAAATATTTTTTACCTAAAATACTTCCTGTTTCGAAATTTTTGACAAAAAGAATTCAAATAAAGTATCATACCACAATCCAACCGCAGAAGTTTTAATTGTTTTTTAAAATCTATTATTTATTTCCGGAATATTTTGTATCTCATTATAGAAAAACATCAATCATTCAATAGTATAAGATTATCTGATAAAAGTAATAAAACTGCTAAAAGTACTCTTACTTTATTTTAGCTAGCGTCAGTTTTAACATTATAAAATAATCCAATGTTACCAAAATGTATGAAAAATAAATTATAGTTAATATTAAAAAAAGCAAATATCAAAACTATAATAGAACAATAATCCGAAAATCTCTGACGGAAGACAACAACAAAGAGTGCATTAGAAAGAGGGAGAGGTAAATGACAGAAACTCCGCGGTAAGAGTGATTCCAAAATAAGAAATAAATATATATGCATTATAGTTTTTATTATAATTTTAAATGAATACTAATTTATAAAAAACAAAAAGTGCATGTAAGTACTATTTTATAATTGTCAGTTGCATTGACATAATCTTCGATGATGTTTTATTCAGAATTTAATTCATAATTTCAAACAAAATTTTATTAATGAAAATTACACACAAATTTTAACAAATTTCTTCTCTTTAATCCAATTAAATCATTTCGCCAAAATCCATTTATTAAATTTTCTTTCAAATTAAATTTCTGCTTTGTGTAAATTTATGTGAGATAGAATTGGAATTTAATTGGTAAATTAAATTCATTTTGTTTTAATTTAGTGTTTGTTAAATTCAGAATTTTTTTTCTGCAGTACGGCTTTAATTTTTCATATTTTTTAATTGCAGATTCTAGAATTTATTGAACTTTCATTATTAAAATTTATCTCGTAAATTTATTACTTTTGTTAAAGGAATATTTTAAAACTATATTATTGTATTTTATATTTTGTTTTCATTATAAAAATTAATAAAGTATAAATCGGAAGAGTTTATATTTTTAAATATTAAATTATATTTTCTATAAAAAATAAATAAAAAGAATAAGGAAATTTTAAGTAAATAAAAGAAAATTGATTAATTAAAAGAAAATTCCAAATAAAAAATTAAAAATAAAACTAATTAAAAAATAAATAATTAAAAATTGTAATATAAATGGTGAACAAACTTCACCAAATCTCACACAAATTATTGAGAATTCAAGACTGAACTGAAATTAAATCTGACTGCGCGTCTAGATTAAAACTATATTGTGAAATGTTTTTGATTAAGTTTCAATTAGGAATTCAATACTCAATAGTATAAAAGTTAGCATTAACTAAAGACAAAAAACACAAAAAAACGAACGGAGTGTCGAAAAAGTACCGTTGAGCAGTCATAAAGAATACAAAGTGAAGTGATATCGTTGGACAGAACTTGAAAACTTAGTTAAAAAGTAATCATAACAGAATTTGTTAATTTTTTATATAAATATATATACAGCGCTGTAAAGTGTAGTCTAATCTATTTAAATAAAGAAATATCCGAGTTGTCGTTAAAGCTCTCGGTTAATAAAATATAAAATCGACCAGGAGCCAAAAACTATTAGGGTGTTTATATTGATTGTAATTAAACTTTTTATAGATATATATTTTTAAAAAATCAATTGAGTTTTTTTAATAAATCTTTTAAACACCAGATAGACACAACAAATTTGGCGTCCAACGTGGGGCAATACACGTTTCAATATAAAAATAAAAAAATAGACTTTTTGAATTTAAGTCACCTTTGTTGAGTTTTTCTTGTGTTTCTTTTTCTTTTTCTAATATACAGTTTAAAGTCAAATACATAATAAAAGTATAAAACGGAGTTAAGAAGTAGAAAAATAAAAACAGAAAACACAATGAGTAAGAAACCAGGTCCAACAAAGATACAGAAATCATTAGATTTTCTTCCGTTAGATAAATTTTCAGGTAAACAGGAAGACTTTGACACATTTCATAGTATACAAAAACTATGCCATAGCATGTGGTTGGGAGAAATCAGATATGATTAAAAGACTCTCATTATATTTACAAGGTTACACTTTACAAGCATTTGAAACTATAAAGAAAGAATTAACAGAAATTGATAAAGTAAAAAATAAATTAAGAGAAATAGTAGTAATAGATTCAGAATTAAATAAAATACACACTAGATCATTCAGAAATCGTAAACAGAAATCTGAGGAAACAAAACAGAGTATAGCTTCGCACTAAATAAATTAGCAGATAAAGCTTTCGGAGAAAGGGTTAGAGTAGGATCAATTGTTCA
>MQRK01251009.1:0-12992 GCA_001938485.1 Girardia tigrina
TGTCACTTGAAAATATCATCTCTTTAATATTTTGTCATTCGAAAGGATTTGATTAAAATAATGTAAGTGATCACATGATCTTTCTAAAAATATAAATCATATTAGGTTGGTAGAAATACTAAATATTAATTTTATGAATCATTAATGCTCATAAATATATTAGTTATATTATTATAAATGTTTTGTTTAAGAATTTTTGAAGGATATTTAGTTAATGTTAAAATGAATTCCATAATTAAGTCTTATATCTCTAAGAGACTTGATATTTAAATACTTTATTTTTGTAACTTTACTTTTAACATCCGAAAACTAACACACAAAAACTTAAAAATAATAATTTTGTGTTTTATTTTTTAATTTTGTTAATTCAGTCCAATTTAATTCAATGAATTGATAGATGTGAATATGACAAAATAAGTAATTGTGTTAAGTCATGGCAAATTCTATCAGTATAAAAAATCCAGTTGATTTTATCATTGGGAGAAAAAAAGAAAAACTGTATGTTAACGTGATTGGTTTTAGCAAGAAAAAGCTCAAGAAAGTGCATTGAAAATGTAAAAAAATGTCAGAAAATCAGAAAAAAAATGTCAAGCTTGAGAATGTGTTGATTATTATAACCGATGATGAAAGACGTGCAAAACAGTTTTTTCTACCATCAAACTATGATTATATATTCACTTTTTTAAGTTTATTCAAATACTTGTCTTAACGCAAGAAGTTTTAGGTATAAATTGAAATTCGAGTTACTTTCAGTCTAAATAACTCAAACCGAAAGTGCCATATTTTGACGAATGTTTTTAAAATTTAAACATGAGTTGTGCTACTCACAATGAGTCTGTTTGTGTTATTAATAAATGTTTACACGCGAATTGTGATGTTGCTAATAGTAATGATTATGATCACATCTTTAACAAACATTTTCACAAATAACTTATTAGTATAATATTTTCTTATTGGTGTGCAAATTATACATTTTTGTAAATAAAATTGTCATGCAACGTTATGTAATGTAAAAGGGAGAAGAAATTAAAAAAAATATCAAGAAAAAATATAAATGCATCAATGTAAAGTAATGTTAAACCATTTGTGACCCATCGAAAAATTCGCTAGAATCATCAATTTATTTTACTTATCTCTTGAAGTTTGCTTTTCAATAAATCACGGGTCATATATTGTTCTTTGTGGACCCTTGTATTTAGCTTCAACGATATGAGGGATTAAGTTGTTTACCACAGTTGTGTTTTAGTAACATGTAGAAAAATTCTAATGTGCAAAATTAACATTTTTAAGTTCAAGAATCGTACTAACTTGGAAAGAAAATTATGGAAATTCGCGTACATTTAATAATATAGTTTTTAAAATTTTCTAACAAATGTTCTACTTATTCGCATTGTCCACATAATTTCTTTTAAACATACTAATTTTTGAACATGTCTCTGTCAATATTTATTTGAACCAAATGAAATTCGTTATTTAATATATACAATTCTTAAATGTATTTCATTTACTGTATAAATCATTCATACTAGTCGAGTTATTTTCACATCACACATTTCAATCATAAAATGTTTTTGGAAATCATTGTTTATGTAACGCTTTAAACATTCGTTTCAATCATCACAAATGAATTTCGTTTTTATTAAATTTAGTTAATGAACACGTCGAAATCTCAATCACTTGGAAAGCAATTCGGACATAACAGTCAAGGACAGCAATTCAATGTATACGAAATGATCTCTCATTCATACCAGAATAGTTCCCATCCTCAACAAGTCCCATTCAATTCAAATCCTAATTCAATAAATCCATGTATGATGTATAATCCTGTACAATTCTGTAATCCCTTTTTTCCTAATAATATGCAAGCTTTCCCCGTTCATCATTCAAACAGCTTCAACGTATGTTATTTTATAATATTAATAACAATTAATTACTTTGATTATTTTCAAATAATCTACCATCACAGAAATTGTGACTATTAAAAGATTTTGTTTAATATCTAGATAAGCATTACACATTATTACACTAATAAATGTTACAAGTTAATCATGAATAATAAATTTAAATAAGACATTTAAAAGGGATTTATTCACATCTATAAGTATCTGTTTTATTTAAACAAATATAATCCTCAATATTTCTTTACACTACCCCATGATCTCAAGTTCAAATCACATAGTCATCTACATGTTTAAGAGGCTCACGAAAACGTATCCGTTGTTTTGTATCATATGTTTACTACCTCTGATATTACTGGACCTTTCCTTTCATCATCGCTGTTGGAAGTATAATCGTTACCTATCTGATGAGATGTTTGATCTTTAGTTGCTTTATCGCTGTTTGTAGTGTAATCATCGGAACCAACTGTGACAGATTCTTGAATTTTTGTTGTTCTGCTCCTGTGAAATCTGCACTTTGTGATACCATTGATCTCAAGTTCCACTATAACTGTTGATTTCAAAGGCGTAATTACAAAGGACCCATTTCATGGTTCATCGGATTTTCTATTTTCTCTGCATTGTCATAATCATCATTCTAGGTGGATTTTGAAATGAATTTGCATTTTATCTGGCACACGTCTCGTATCATAGACAGTCGAAATTAAACATGAAACATTAATTAATATGGCCCCGTTTTTCTATATGACCTGTTGTACTGTTCTATCAAAACACATATTCACTAATCACTACCATTGTCTTTATATTTCGGGGGTTTGTCTCACAAATTTAGTTTCTTTGATGTCGGTAGAATGATGTAAAATGTTGTTCAGTTTTATCCATTAACTATCTCATTCTGCTTCTTCTGTTCGCAGCTCAATTGTCAGAGAAAAAAACGTTTGATGGGAAAAGTTATAAGAATATACTATCTATGTGGCAATTCATTTTGTCGAAGGTTCATTGTTTAACATTCTCTAAACTAAGAACTTTATTGTCGAGTTTGCTGTAGTAAAATATGTAACATTGTTGAAATAGATCAAATCGCTATAAATTTGATAAAATATGTTTTCAGTCGATAATTGGTCATACGGATACTTCATTAGTGTGGCTGAGCAGATCTTTGAACACGCACCACATTGATTTATAACTTTTTAACTTTATGTAACTTGACTGAGATGATTTCATATTTTTCTTTCATTCATTTGTTCTGTTAACCCTGAAGAGACAAATATCATGCAATTCTTTGATTTTATCAACCCTTGAACTCTGATTTGCTTCATTAGTATAAATTGAAATTTTTTTCTTCAGCCACTATTTCGGAAATATCCTACATATTTGATTGGAATTTCACTAATTCCAGTACCACGTCTACTGTTTTTAGGTTTTTTAATTCTCTGATGATATCCAAATTTTAATTAATATGGTCTTGTTAAAGAAAAAATTTTAAAAAATTAAAGAAAAAATTTGTTTCAAATGCGGGAAAAAGGGTCATTTAGCTAATAAATGTAGAACTATCATAAAAAGCGATAGATCATTAACTCCTTCTCCACAAAGAGCAAAACTTAACAGTGATGGTCAAATACAATGTGAGAAATGTAAAAAATATAGGCATATTATAAATAAAAATTTGAATAAAAAATATTATTGGTTTATTTTAAAAAATAATAAAAATTGATATATTTTAATAAAAATTCAACTCATTTTATTCCCAAAAATCATAATTTATGAAAAATTATTTCATTTTGAGTCTAATAATACCAATTTATAAAAATTTAATAAAAATTAATTGATGGTGTCAAAATATCCCGTACCCATACTTGAAATTATTTTAAATTTGAAAATTTATTTATTGCAATTTTAAATTAAAAATTTTTTCTTTATTAGAATTAAGTAAAAAAATAAATAAAAATAGAAACTTAAATTTATTATTAATTAAATTTCCAAAAAGTCCGGAGCAAAAACGGCGTCGCCAAAATGTCCTGATCTCGCAAAATTGTATTTAATATTTTTGAATTATTAAATTGAGAATTCTTCATATTAAATTCAGAATTTTCTTTATTAAATTGAGAATTTTTAATATTTAATTTAGAATTTTCAATTTAAAATTCCGAATTTTCAATATTGAATTGAGAATTTTTCACATTAAATTCACAATTTTTCACGTTAAATTGAATTTTTTGAAAATATTCTATGAAAATATTTTTGCCAATTTCGTGAATTCAGAAATTATACAAATTCGGTATAAAAATGAACTGTGGGTAATTGTCCTTGTGGGCAAATGTCCTGGAATCGTCGTAGTTGTGTCGTTTTGCCTTAAACTTGCCGCACTCCAATTAAGGGTATCATAATGTGAATTTTTTAGTCTAGATTCTCATCTAACTATATCAAGACCCATTCTCTTACAGGGTTTTCCACTTAATCAGGTGTGCAAATAATTTAATCCATACTTTTTTCAATTTATGTAAAATAAAAATTGGAAGTTGTTAATGCTTTTGATCTAAATGTATTATAATATAAAATTTTAGTTTCAAAAGACCTTACAAAAACCTGTAATGCAAAATATCAAATGCAAGATTTCTGATAATGAACGGTGTGTTATTATAGACAAATAAAAAGAAGAGGAAACTCCCGCACATATCAATACTGAAATGGATGTCAATAGAAAAACTGAACTTCAATTATCAAATTATACAAGAATACTCGAACAATTGAAACTGTAAAGGTGAGGACACCAAAATTTAAGAAGCTGAACCAAATCAAAGAAGAACTAAATGATGATGTTTCAATAACATTGAAGAAATTAAAATCTAAAATATCAGATATTAATATGAATGTGTCAACAACATCTATTGATAGATGTTTGAATTAAACATTAAAAAATAGAGTCAGTCCAAGAACGCAGAAATGTGCCGAACAACATCGAAAAAAGGTTCGAATATTACACCCAATTTCTAACTTTGAACGATGAAAAGATTATATTTTTAGATGAATTAGGAGTAATTTACTCCAGTCTGCAAAAATGTGACAGGAGTGTTTGTGGATTAAACCCCACGGAAAATGTTACCATAATTAGATATAAAAATTTCTCCTTTTTAGCAATAATATGTAAAGCACACTTCATAAATGTTAAAATAAAAGATACTCCCTATAAGATAAGACTTTAATGTGTTGTCTGAATGAACTCATGACATTGATTCTTGAAAATAACATGAATAATTTTAAAATCGTCATGAATAACTACAGTATCCATGGATGACATTAAATAAATGATACGGTTGCAAAATGTGGCCATGGGATTATATATTTGCCACCATAGAGCCCACAGTTAAACCCAACTGAAGAGGTTTTCTCTAAATCAAAAAAATGCAATTAAAAATGGCAATTGCATTAATAAGGAGTAATTAATGGCTGTCATAAAGCAAAGCGCTAATTATATAACTGCAAATAATAAAAAAATATTTTCATAATATGCTCAAATTCGCAGTTAAAGAATAAGAAAAATAATTTTGGAATACATTTAACAACTGATTTTTGTTTTGTTTTTTTCTAATTTATATATAATCCAAGTCTTTTCTTTTCGTAAATTCTTGTTATTCGTTTTTTTAAATGGATTAAATTATTTGCACACTGGATTAAGTTAATACCATTAAAACCTTGTATCCACTTATTCACCTCCTCACCGAATAACAATTCTAATAATTTTTGCCAAACTTAATCTCAAAATTTGCATATTTGATTCTAACTTTCTCCACATTTCAAGTCCAGTAACTGTTTTGATAACTTTCTATCTTACTTTATTTCTATCACATTTTATGCATATTTCATGACCATCAACCCGTATCTGAGAATAATATCGTTTTCTCCATTATTTCGACATCTGCTGGTACTCTTTCAACCAAAATGGCTTCAACAGTATACAGGTCGATTTTGTCAAGCAGCATCGTACGTAGTTAAACTCTATCCAACATATCAACCTCATTGCAGTAAACCTCTACCAGACTTA
Source organism: Girardia tigrina (assembly GCA_001938485.1). Taxonomy (NCBI): domain Eukaryota; kingdom Metazoa; phylum Platyhelminthes; order Tricladida; family Dugesiidae; genus Girardia; species Girardia tigrina. Next base: position 5,941 of record MQRK01251009.1, read on the forward strand.
TGTTTTTTAACCTGTCATTTCTTGATCTTGTGCATCATATTCTGATAGGAGGGGCACTACTGCCAATATTGATCACCATATTCATTTTTTATCGATTAACGCTTTTGGAACCAATAAATTTTAACCTATCATTAAAAAGGAGTAAATTAATAGTGATTGAGAATTTTTAGGTTGATTTACAGCTTCCTGGCTGGCATAGTTTTCTTTGGAGCATCGTAGCTTTTTATAGGCGTTACTATTGTTACTGGTTACACCACCATCTACTTTAACTGTACCTATTGGTCCTACGTCATTTATATCGGAGAGGTTGGATTTAGTTTCTCTTCTCCACTGTTAATGTTCCACTACTTTACAATTAGATTTATTATGCGTGACTTTGTCGTATTTGAAACATTTACACTTACATGCATTTTGTGACTGTCTAGGCCGATTTCATTCGACTCATTGAAATTTTTTTTGAATTGCTGTAACCAATTTTTTGTTTTGTTGCTGAGACGATATATTTTTGGTCATATTGACAATTACTTTGGAATGTGAAATCTTCTTCAAAATTTTTTTAACTACTCTTGCAAACTATGATCCAATCGATCACTCAGTAGTATTTTCTTTTTACCAAGCTGTAGTTACGTATCAAATGTTGTTCAAAACGGACACTTGGTGGGAATCGCTTTTAATTTGTTTGGCGTTTCTTTGATCATCGGACAATAATCCTTCCCACTTGTTATATACTGGTCCGTCTAGCATTATGGCGAACAGAGTGACCTTCTTCACTAAATCATCCACCTTAATTTAAAACTCAAATTTGTTCTATCCACAATCGAATTTCACTTTATTCTTGATAGCTTTCATTGCCGCGATAGCATTTTACGAATTGATAATAAATACTTTTTTTAAAATAAGTCGTTTAAAAGAAAATTGTTAATGACTACATCTCTATGTACATCTCTACCCAATAATTCTTTGTACATTTGGAATATCAAACTTGTGAATTCAAAATAAACTTTAATTCATGAAATAATGAGATTATCCTGATATAATGTATTAATTTATATTATTCTAAACAATTATTCAATAAATAAATTTAAATTTTCGTAAATTTACATTATATCTAAATCTCATTAAATAACAAATAAATTGTTATTAAGCATAATCTTTAATTCTCAAAGTTGTAATTAAAAGTGAGAATTTTAAAAGCGTAAAATTAAAAAGCCCATTTAATAAATATAATCTCAGTGGTCGTTCATAAACTATGTCATGCGATTTTTTCCGTTTTCAAACTCCTCCCCCTCAGTCGTCACAACTCGTCCCAAAATATTATACCTCCTATAAAACTACGTCACAAATTTCGGAGCACCCCCTCTTTTTAAATAAAAAATATTTAAACAAAAACATTTCAACTTAATTCAGGTAAACAAATATATATATATTAATTCATTTAAAACAAAGGAAAAAACAAAACCATACTGGGACATTAAACATAGTAAAAAATATAATAAACATTATTGGTCTTCCTAATTAAACATTACTCCCTGACTGTGTTTTGATATCTCAAAACAAAATTTTTCACTATCAATTTTTTAATTTTATTGTAAGCGCATCAGGAGACGATTTGTATCAACACATTTATGATTTTTTGAATGTGACGTGACATTTCAGAATACCCCCTTCCCTATCATCACATATCGTCACAGTCAAATGAACCCCTCCCCCCTTAGTGCGTGTAGTTTATGATAGAACCCTCAGACTAAAATTCAATTTTTTCTGTTAATATTATTTTTATTACAGTTATAGAGAAAACTATGTGCTTTTATTAATTTCAAATTCTACATTTTTTAGTTCGGGATGCAAATTGGTCATCGAAGATTAGTCAGTGACCCTTCTACGTGGTACCATGCTTCCCCTAACTCAAATAACTCTGCTAATTCATCGACAATGGAAATGTAATACTGTTTCTATTATAATACTGATAATTTAATTTTAAATATTTGTTAGCTGAAAGCAATTATATAATTTTAGAAAACATATGTTTGGTCATAAATTGAGTTTGACGTTAAATAACTCAAGAATTACCAACAAATCATTGAAAAAAAATAAATCAATTCATTTAGTATAGATCTATTTTCCTTAACGATAAACTTTTTATGGCATACGGCAAATCTAGTGGAAAAAATCAACGTCGAAATTTGGTTTTTCGTCGTTCTCTTAGAATTACTGACTCGGTTCTTTTGCGTGTTTTGAGTCGTTTTTTAGCTCTGTTTTGAAGTATCAATAAGCGTTAATGAATAGATATGATAGCCTAGTTATAATTTCCAGAAATAGGATTTTAAAAAGTAGAAATTAAAAATAATCCATGGATCAATAAACAATAACTAAAAAATTAATAATTAATATAATATATTAAAAAATTAAATATTATGTCATAATTTGTATTAAATTTATTACTTACCAAAGGAATAATGAATTATTGATTGATTTAATTTAATTTTCTCCTGGTTGTAGAAAGGAAAAATGGATCACTCCTTGGGTATTCCACCATATGGTGACCATATTTTTTTGATGAAGTTTCGGTTTCGGAGTGTGTCCTGGGGGTGTATTCTTATCTACCCATTGGCTTGATCGTTTTCGATTGTCATACAAAATCCACTTTTCATCACAAGTGATAATTTGGTGTAAAAATGGCAACCGAGTATTGCGAAGTATCAAAGATGTGCACTTGCTTTTGCGGTCGATCATCTGCAGTTCCGTCAATTCGTCAATTAATCCATTGTTTTTACTTTATTTATTGTATGCAAATATTTTAACACAGCTGTGTGACTAGTTCCTTCTTTGGACCCAAGTTTTCGAATAGTTGTTTGTGGATCGGATTCCACGGTTGTCCTTAATTTCTCAATATGGGTCGGTGGTCTACCTCGAGGCTCATTAACGATACTCAAATTCCCAGAACGAAATTTTTGAACCAATATCGAGCATTTTTTTCATTGGTTGATCCATCTCCGAATGCCTGATTAACATTTCTTAAAGCTTGGGCTGCCGTACGATTTAATTTAAACTCTTACAAAAAGAGTAGATGCAAATCGCGTTTTGTTTCCATCTAGTTTAGGATAAAAATAAAATAAAAATGGGATACAACACAAAAAAACTTTACAAAATGAGTAAGAAGAATACCTTTAAGCTTTATAAATAAAAATATTGAATTATTTAAATATCGCAGATGAACACAGATTAAACAAAAAACGCCAGATTCATAGTTTCCAACCTAATACTAAGGATCTTTGTAGAAGATTGCTCGAGAAATCTGTAAGAGCAGCAAATTATTAATTATTATACAATCAGTAATTTAGTGTCGATAGATTTTATCGAAACATTTACAGTCTTAGATGAAACTGGCTGTTAGTGCTAGTTATTCCGCACTGATTACCTGGCTTGGACATAACTTCTTTCCATTGAAGCATGTTGAAACTCTTATCTATTCATTATCTATTCATAGTCGATTATCTATCAAATAATATTTATATTCATTTATACTAGTGGTTATAACCCTGAGGGTCTTGATCCCTAACTAATTTACTAGTGAATATGAGGAGGCCATGTGTGATAATCTTAGAACAAAGTAAAAAAAAATACAAAATAAAGCACAAAAATGTTTAATTTTGTTGTTCTTATTTTAAATATTTATTGTTGACTTTTGCTATATGTCTTTCATATTAATTGCAACTTCTTTATTGATTCAGGGGCTACATGGAGTTAAAAGAGCTACATAGTAAAATAGGTTGAGAATCACTGATTATACCACAGCACTTTTAGAAATTGTCATCTCTTTATAGCTAGTTATATCTTTATAATTTTAATATATAAATTTTAATTAGTTTAAAATATTTTTTTACAACGATTACTTAGTACATTTTGTTTAATTTATACAAATTCCTATTTTTCACTTTAATAAAAATAAAATTACACATATTTATTTACTTGAAGTGTAAATAGAAAAATATATTTCAATAAAAAAATTATAAATAAAAAATTTACTGCAAAAGTTTGGATTTTTGATGCATGATTATGTAGCTAAATTTAATTTCATAAATAAAAAAATTAAATTAATTTAAATTATTCGTAGTTCTTTCTATTCCCTGTAATTTCAAATTTTACTTACTTGAATAACAACCTTTTCATACGAATGAAAAATCATTAAGGCTATATGTTATCACAGCAGTGGCTGTTTGGTATATGTCGCGAAAATTATCAATGTATCATTAACATCCTTCCCAATCATACTTTTTACTTATTAATACCTATCATTTAATTCACTTTAGCCAGGAACAACAATAAAAGCGATTGTGGTCATGCTTACAATCATTTGATTACTACTTACATTTTGTTAATCTTTTTCTTAACCCTATACAATTCATTTATTGATTCCTGGACCAACTATTTCCTGTATTTATGCATTAGTACAAAAAAACTCAAGAAACGTAAATGAAAATGTTTCAGACATTAACTGTGCTCATTAACTGTGCTAAATATCAATTTGAAACCAATGGTAATAATGGTTTATTTTGAATTGGCAATTATCAAAAGTTTAGAAATGATTTCTCTGAAAGTGAAATGAATTGAGGATTTTTCATGTAAATCAGAATATCTGACGAAAAATTCTTGAAAATGGTTTGCAACAACGTTACCATGAATATAAGAATTTCACACTTCAATCTCGGTTCTTTTTTTGTTTAGTTTGTAAAGGTGGTTATAGCTTTTAAGAATTAATTAAATTTTGACAACCTGAAAGTTAATCAGTTGCTGATTATTTTGAAGATTTTATATTCTAAGACCTCAAAACCAAAGACGATGGTTTCAAACTTATCATATAAAGACGTAGAATATGTTTAGACAATCCTCTTAAGATGTGGAATAGCTATAAACAATCTAGAGAGGAATTACCAAAAACAAATAATTCAGTAAAAAGTTTGCACAGAAGTTTTCAATCCCATATCAGAAGTTTCCATTTAACAATATTGAAATTTAGTGAAATCCTCTAATAGAAACAATCATTACAAGACATACATTGCACTCATATATTCGCAAGGCATAATTTAAAAACTTAGAGAAAGAATACATTGATAAAAATTCAGGTATTCTCACAATTGTTCGCAGCTATAATTAAAGAGTCATTATTTAGTACATATATTGGATTGTTTTCTGCAGTCTTTCTTTCTAAGAATATTGTTTAGGTACACAGTAAACCTCTCTATAAGAAGTTATTTGGGACTGTAATTATCAAGGATTACAAGAATTTTTCTGTTTTTTTCCAGAATAAGTTTTTGATTTATCATATCAAAATAACGCTTAATATGATTTTTGTCATTCATGCTGACGAGTTATAATCATAAATTAATCATTATAGAGAATTACATCTTATAAAGAGGGAACTTTATAGAGAGGTTTTACTGTACTAAATAAATATTGATTCTAAAAATATTTGATAAAAAAAGTTATATTGTGGTTGTTTTGTCCGCGTTATTTTTATAAATTAAAAAAGAAGTATTATTTATTTTTGAAAATATATTTGATTTATCTATTAAAAAGATATGTTAGCATTTTTATGTGTTATCATTTTCAAATTTTATTTATAATTTTGATCATGACTATTAGAAGATATTTAGAAGACATTTTAAGTAAAAGTTTTGATTAGTGTCCATTTGGCAATGGAAAAATACAGTGTATAAAGAATATAAAAAAGATCGGTCTTTTTTCTGTTTTTTGATGGGAGGATCTTGGTTCGGAAGTTTTGTCCGGGCTTTTTTGTTTTATTAAAACTAAAATAATATGAACTTATTTAGTTTATTGTTTATTCATATTGTAATATATTTCATTATTTAAAATGCAGTTTGAAATTATTTATTTGATTAGCTTACCATATTTTAAAGTAGCAAAATAAAAAATTTAAATTTTACTGAAGAATATTCTTAGACAATTTTTTTAAGAATTTCAAGTTACCTGGGGAATTAAATTAAATAACCAGAATCTGTGAATGAGATTTCTCTTAGAATTTATTGAGCTTTTGATAGTAATGAAAAGAAATATAATTTTTTTCATTTTAATAATTATGAAAGCTCGTTTGGTAAAATAAGATTTTAATTAAATACATTATTTTGTTGTATTATAAAAAAATTTTGAAAGAAATATATTTGTCTAAAAAGTGTGTTTGTTTGTTTGTTTGTCGGTCACGCTTTTAAATGTGAAATTGCGGAAGAAGCAGAGTGAATCAATTTAAGGACGTGGTCAATCTGGATAGCCCGCATCAATACAATTTTGTCGATACATATGGGTAACTAAAGAAAACTCCTATACATATTTTTTCGAAGATTGTCTGGAGTAAATGTTTGACCTTTCACGATTTAATACTCATGTCAGACGAGTATGGATAATTTATATTCATTTATTTAGAACAAAGACGAATTTATTACTGATAATTGTATTTTAAAAAACTGGTTTTTGACAATTATTTAAACAACTAAAATAAAAATTAAATTACGTAATATAATCAAATTTTATAGTTTTTTAAGTAAACATTTCATACCAGAATTACATGTAATTATATGCATGGGAACACAGAAAATTTTCGAACACGACACACGATTTTCCCATTTCTCTTTATTTTTCAAATTCCGAGGTCCACATTTCATTCTACTCTAATAATTTGAGACAATTATATATATATATATATATATATATTTTTAAAAATTAAAGTTTTGTTTTTATATAAAGTTAGTTTGCAAGGGAAAATTATTTTTTTATTTATTTAATTTAAGATTTAAAACGGTTTTACTTTGTCCATTTTAAATGTTTATTAATGGATTGTAATATCTTAATTATTCATGATTCACAGAGCTGCCGCACATAGTGTGAATCAAAGTCCGTCTGTAAAACAGAAAACTTATTCTTTGAAACAGAAGAGATTCTATTTTTATAATGTAACTAATGATTAAGAATCTTACTCGATCGACTCGATTGTGAATGCTCATTAATCCGGGGTTTTGAGATGACGATTTGTCTCTCTA
>MQRK01251010.1:0-11600 GCA_001938485.1 Girardia tigrina
AAATAAATCTTTTATTATTTGCATTTATTTATTTATTTATTTATCAATTTAACAATTTATTATCCACAATTTCATATATAATTGTTACAGTATAACTAATTATAATTTAAACAAAAAAAAATCATCAAAAACAATTAATTTGTTTTTTTTTATATTTTCAAGTTTATTTTGAAATAAAAATTAATAAATGGGTTTTTTTGTTTGTTTGTTTTTTTTGTTTTAAAAATACCGAAAAAAACAAGTTTTTTACAAAAAAAATATAAATAAATAATAAAAATATATAATTTTATTTTGAAATAAAAATATGAAAAAAAATCATTAAATTTTAAAAGATAAAATAAAAATGTTGGAAATATTAAATTTTTAATTAAAGAAAGAATTTTTTTAATAAAAAAAACACTATAATTTAAAACTCCATTAACAATCTGTTTTTGTTGAAATTAGGATAGGAAAATAATATTTCCAATTTGCCTCAATTTAGTAAATGGAACCATGAATTATAACTTCTAATAAATCATCCAACAAAATTCCTCATAATTAAAATATGTTTAATTTCAAGCGGCTTAGGAAATTAATTAAATTAGGTTTTAGTAATTGAGTTATTGATTAATGAAAGTTGAAAAAAAATTTTTTTAATTCAACGAAAAGAAAAAAAAAGAAAAAAAAATAGAGAAAAAAAATCATTTTCCCTTTTAAAATACAAAAATAATTGTGCATATTTATTTAAAAATAAAAAAAATAAATAATGTAAATTAGTTTTTAATTTATTTTTTTTAAATTAATAAACACTATTGATTTATTGATTATTTAATTAAAAAAATAATTGTTACATAATAAAATTTCCAAAATGGAATTTTGTTTTTTGTTACTAAAAAAAAGAGAAAAGCAAACGTGTTTTAATGTCTTTTTTCCACAAAGAAAATGAAAATTGAAAAAGAAAAAAACAATTTATTTAATTTTTGATATTTTTTTATTATTTAATTATTTTATTGAAAGTTGGGTATTTTTTTCTTGGTCTTTTTTTTAATTAATTAATTTTTTTCTGCGTTTTTTTTTATTTATTTGGAATAATTCTTTTGTGTTTGTTTGTTATTTTTGAAATTTGAGATATTTTGTTTTTTTTGGGGTTTAATTGTTTTTTTATTATTGTCTTTTTTTCAGATAGGATAACGATATTTTATTGTTTGATGAATGGAATAAGGCAAAGATGGAATTATCTGAAAATAGGAAATATTATTTGCCTGACAGAATCCTAAAGAAAGTATATTTTAAGATTTGAAAGAGAAAAAAGGTTTTTCCTAAACATGTTTAGGTAGTTTTTAACTTTTGTAAATGTAAAATATTTGTAAACTCGGAATATTTAGTCTGCTTTGACTCCTAAAATATTTTACAAAAAACATCTTTGATGAAAGCATAATTAGACTAAAAGTTTAGGGATAAATTTTTAAATCAATTAAAATTATAAAATAAATTAATTAAACATTCAAAATTCTTTTTTAAAAACCACACTTAAATTTGATGAGTTTGTTATTGTTACTGGAATATTAATCATACATTGACTTATTGTGATTTTGACTTGGGGTTTCTTGCTTATTAACTTTTTTGTATGTTTTTTAATTAATTTTTAATTAATTTTTAATTAATTTATCCATTAATTTATCCATTAATTGACAAAAGGCTTGAATGACTACAGCTCTATCCGATCATGAAAAGTGACTGGAATGATGGATAAAAGATTTGCGCCAAGCAGACAGATAAACTTAACGAAAGAATATAAAGCGTGATAGTAAGAAAGATTTTTCAGTAAATAAAGTTATACATAAATATTAAAATAATGACTTTTGTGGTAAAGGAAAATCATCAATTACAAATGGATTTTTACTATTTTACTATTTCAAAAATCCAAAAGATGGAATGGTCGGATAGTATTGTTGTAAAACCGATCCATGTGAGCTATAAATTATTTCTATCGTATATGGTCTAGGGTTACCCTAAAGGATGTCTATATTTCCTGATCTGTTTAATTGTAGCCCACGCTTCCTTTGTTGAATTGTGTCTATAAGTGTTTCCAACTAGTGGTAATAAATTCTGGGGTTTATATTTTTTCATTGATGATGTACACCTCACTGGAGAATTCCTTCTACGTCACTAATAAATGGTTGCAATGTACATCTTCGAGGAAGCAAGGCTTTTGGTTGATTAGTTGCATTGTACAGCAATTTACTAAGATAATATATACTCTCGTTGTCCTAATATATTCATACCTCATCAAAGTTATGGTGGTGGTACCCTAATATTAAGGATATTGTTTTTAATGTGACTAAGAAGCCGTAAGAAGTTGTTCTTAACTTTTCTGTTAGACTCGGTTTGTTTCTTTTTGATTTTTAATTTCAGCAAGACATTAAATTTCTGCAGTTTTTATTTTCAAATTTTATTACCAAATAATTTCAAACGAAGGATTTACTTTATTCTTTTGATTTTGATATTTCGATTTACATTAATTAACTTAAGAAAATATTTGTTAATAAAGATTTAAAGGTTTTAAAAAAATAAAAAACCATGTGGGACCCTTGAAGGTGGTGTTGAGGAGCATAATTTTCCCATCTACAAATATACACATGTACTAAAGATTATAGTAAAAGTATCAACTCAATAAAAACATATTTACCATAACATATTGATAAATGTATTCGTTTGGTTCAGTGTTTCTTACATTTATCTCACCCATCGCCTCCTTTATGAAATGAATTTTTCCTAACGCTTCTCCAATAATATTTATCAGGCGCCTTGCCCGAAAGTGGTCTTTTTAACCTTAGTGATTTTCAAAATTATATTTGAGCCATAGTTGAAAAGAGTTTTAGTTAAGCTAAGATAATTATATTTAATATCATATTTGTTCTTACCTTTCCGGGGTTAGTAGCTATAATAAATAAGGTTCAGGTGGAAGTGAGAGATACAAATCTTGTAATCGAAGCTAGAGCAAAGTAAATAAAACGAGTTTTCCTTTCCACAAAAGTGTTTTGATTCACATTTCGTGTGGAAGCTCCGTGAATCTCTGTAGAGAGAAACACGGCAACCAGTCATCAATTAACATTCAAAATGGACAGAGTAAAGCCTCCTTCAATACAAAATTCTTTTAGTAAATAATACTGATAATATTTTCAAAAATACTTTAATTAAATATTGTTTCAATCATATTAAACTTGCGTTCACAAGATTCAATTATTTATTTATTTTTTAATATAATTTAATATTATTCTTTTTGATTTAATTTCACAAAAAACGTGTATTTCTTGTTTTTTTCTTTAAAAATGAATTTTAATTCGTTTTTAATTAAAATCTATTCAAACAAATCATAAAATATTTTATTAATTAAAATAAATAATTATTTTTGTAAATTTTTTTCTTCAATTAATATTTTTTTCAGTAATTATTCCAAAATAAATTAAATGTTTAATAGAAAAAAATATCAGTCGAATTGCATCGGGTTTCCAACTGTGAAGAAATTTATTGTTAAATTTTTATCCAGACTCAATTGATGTAAACCATAGACATGTTTTATTCATTTGAAACGGAAATAAAATATAAAAAAAGAATAATTGTCTGATTTATTCAGAAATTTTCTTTAATAAATTACAAATTATATGCTATTTTATTTTTCTTACAAAAGAAGATGTTATTTAGAAATTAAAGTCTCTTTCTTACTTGAATGTTGGTCGTCTTTGTTAATACGGATTTGTGAGTTGACCGTGCCGTCGGAAATTATTCCATTGTGATCTCTTTTTCGCCATTTTGCACGTCGGTTTTGAAACCAAACTTGGACCCGAGATTCTCCAATCCCGAGCTTAGCCGCTAATTGTTCCCGAGTTTGAGCATCTGGATATGCTGACTGGTCGAATGCATGTTCCAATATTGAAAGTTGATAAGCGGAAAATGTGGTTCTAAATTTTATTTTAATAAATCAATCTGATGGAGTAATATCTTTTATTTTATTAAATCATTAAGAAAAAATTAATTATTCTGTTAAATATGATCCAAGTCTTTTAATTTAATATATAATTTGTCGTAAGATAAAAAGAACAAAATTTGAGACGATTTTCAAGGAGACAATGAAAATTCCTTTTTTATTTGCAGAGGCAATGCTAGATGTCGGTGCCAAATATAAACAAAAAAAGCATATTCTTAAATAATTGCGGTAAATAAATATTAGGTATAATTTCGTTTGACGAGACCAAAATATAAACTGGGTGATTGGCGTCATCAAGTAAACTTCTCCCGAGTGTCACCTTGGATCGTGCCGTTTCGATGACTTAAAACTCGCTAAACAACACAGTTGTTCGCACCTAATTGAGCCATCGCAACTTAAGTAGTGTTTTGCATCATTCAGTTGGTGTTAATATGATATAGTGGCAGACATAATTTTTAAAACACTTGTGATAAATTTATTATTTATAACTCCAATAAATTAATGAATTGTAAAACATATATTTGATAACATTATTCGACACAATTTATTTTAGTACAGACAAGTAAAAATAAAACGAATCTTTGTATTTGTTTTAATAATTTATTTGATAACATTAATAATACAGAAATTTTGAAACAGACATATAACTGTCCTTCAAAACTGTAGTAAAAGCTCGTCGATTTATATGTGAGCGTCTATTAAAGCTATTCTGTAAAGAACAAAGTGAAGACAATGTGAAACTTTTACTTCATACTGAAGTAAGATGGATATTTACAGGAAACTATTTGAAAAGATTTATGGAACTATTTAAGACTCTTAATGAAGACCTGAAATGAAGTATTTGTAAAGTATTTGTTAGTTATTTAACCGATACCTTTGAAAAACTAAATAAATTAAATAAGCAACTGCAAGGAACAAATAAAACTCTTGACGATGCAAAAGCGAAGATATTTGGTTTCATTACTAATATTGACTTATTTCAAAAACATTAACAACAAGAACTTTGAACTCTTGCATTGACTCCAAAAATAGGAAGTAACTGATACCGCTTTACTTCTTATTTTCAATCATTTGACTATTCTATCGGCTGATTTAAAAGAAGGATATTCTGATCTAAAAAATTGATTTCCCAACATGGATGATACAGCCAATGTTAGTGGATTTTTCTGATAAAACAAATATTCAAGAATTCGCAGAATTGCAAAATGATAAGTATGATAAAACTTTATTTAATATAAAAGAAGCGATGGCATGACTTTGCGATGAAACAGAAATCAAATATCTAAATTCCACCAAAGGTTAAAAATTATGTATGTTACATAGGGAGGTATGACAATTTTAAAATTGTTTAGGTGGGGCATGGTACAAAGAAGGTTGGGAAACTGATTTATATTGTCATTTAAAAAATTATTTATATTAATTTAAAAAATAAATATTTTTTTTAAAATTAATTTTCTTTTTAGATAATTATAATTTTGGTATGTTGCATTTTAAAAGGGGTCCATACATTATTATTATTATTGCTATTATTATTATTATTAAATACAATATCACATAGTCAAAAAAGGTCGGATTTCTTCAAAGGTACTAAAAAACTATGAAAGAAATTATATTATATATTTATATGTGTCGATCAAAAAAAGGTCGCATATTCACTTGCAATAAATTAATTGCTGGTGTCCATTCCATGGCGGTTTTTATTAATTTATTATTTTGTTTTGTAGGTTTTCGAGTAAAATATATTTATTTAAATATGATTAAAGCTAATATTTTATAAAATTATTAGGTAATGTTATTCGAATAATTTATCAAAATTTCAATTGTAAAATATATATTTTCTTTGGATTAAAATGTTTGAATTATTTTAAACAAAAGGTTAATGCGCTGAAAGGTACGGAATTATTTTTATTTATAGGTATTGTATATCAACCCTTAAATGCATATTGTTACCGGTTGTCTACATTCTTCTTTTACTCAATTTTATCCAAAAACCAATTATGACCATTGGCAATAAATCATCTATGAAGCAAAACATTTGGCCTAACTCTTAACGGTAAATTCTATTTTATTATTACGATGAGCAATATAGTTCACTTTATTTGTATCATTCAAAACAAAAATCATGCATTTAAGGGTTAAACTTAAATATTAAAACTCGTAATTTCAAAACGAAAGAATTATAATGGAAAGTTTTAATGGTTTATCTTCGTGTCTTCAAGATCCTCATTTCAATATTTTGTTATATCTTCGAATTTGATTCTGTAAATTAAAGTTAAAATGAGTTATGGAAAAGAGGAGAGTTATCAATTTATTATTCCAAAGAGAATATAAGTAATGAATGTGAAAGAAAATTGGTTTCAATAATTCTTCTGCATAAGAATGGTCGTAAAGTATAGGAAGAGCCAATTTGAACATTAGGATGGTGACTCTCTCCAAGCATTAAAAATCCTCAACAATCACAATTATGTTGCATTCTTCTCTACATTAAAAATTCCTCATTTTACTAGTTTTAATTAATTGTTTAATAATTATTTATTATTGATTGTAAAAGTCATGGCTGAATTTAGGTAATAATGTCTGCAGTTTCAATAAGACAATAACAAAATAAAATTTAAAGATTAAAACAGTTAAATAATTGTTACAAATAATTATTATCATTTAATTGCTTTAGAAAGATATAAAATATAAAAATAATATTTTTTTCTAAAACAGAATAATTAATGTTTTATAAATTTAATTAAAATTTTCGCACATATCGTTTTTTGGATATTTTAATGGAAAGATGTAATGATGAGAATGGAATAAATAAGAGGCAAATGAATACGGATTTTTGTACTTTCAAGATTCCTGATAATCATTTAGAAAGAGATTTTCAAATAACATGGAAGGAAAGAGAGCTACGTAGGTCACATAGACCTAGGATACTAATATCAGACTCTTGGTAATTAAAGGAAGTATCAAACGATGGATTTTTGATGAAATCATCTCTAGTAAGTTATGTTAAAAACAGGATAATGTTAAATATGATCATTACTATCACCGTTTATAAAGAATTCAATTATTTTATCAAAAGATTGCTTAAAATTGGAAGTATTTGTTAATGATAATTTTAAAAAATAATTTTAATTTTACCTCAATTTGTCTTAAGGAGAAAGGTTCTAAAAGAAAAGAAAATTCCTTGGCATAAACTTTTAAGTTTTGTAAGAGATATCTTATTATAAATTTATAAATTTTACATAAACATATTATGTTGTCAAGTATGAAATTTGTAGGCACGATTATAATAAATTCATGTAGTTATAATTTGATATTTTGTTGTTGCTTTTTTTGCTTGATTGCTACAAATCTTGGCTATTTAACACATTAATAAAAAACTAATTAAAATTATTAATAATATGTATTAATAATCAGTATCTTAAAAAATGGAGAAGGCAGAAATTCAAATTATTATAAAGCACGAGTTCCTATGTGGAATCTCTGAATCAAAAACCATGCGAAACATCAAATGCAATGTAACTACGCAATAAATAGTCTCAAATTGGTTCAGGAAATAAGTCCTGGGGTCACCCAGGAACGCAGGTAGACAATGACGAACTGAAGGTAACTGTGGCATTGGATCCGTGACATAGTGCTCATAATTTATTGCTAACGTTTGCTGTTACAAAGTAAACAATATTGAATCACTTGGCTCAATTTGGTAAAAAAAACGTTTGATGCTTGCTTGATGATGCTTTCACGTTATAAATGTGATCACTTTTTGATTCGAATTATCACTTGTTATAGAAATTGGATACAATATGATATTTGCAAACGTTCAGCAAGCTAGATGGACAAGAACGAAACTCAAAATACAGTCAAAACCACGGCACCCATTAAAAGAAGCTAATGTTGAGTTTTTGGTGGTCTATCGCAGAAAAACAGCGACATTTGATTAACGTGTAGACTTCCACCTTGCTCCACGAAACTGAAAATCACATACTGCACTTAAGACTGTAACAAAACTACTTGAACTTGAGTTGGACCTTTTTCATCGTCAACCATACTTAACAAATCTAGCCCCAAATTACTACCATTTCTCTTTCAATTTCAACAATATTTTGATATAAAAAAATTCAATTCCAAAGATGCCATAAAAATGGCTTTCCATGAATTAATGGATTCTCTCCCACCAAATATTTATTCAAATAGTCTCAACAAGTTGCTACTCAAATGACAAACAGTTTCAATAATATTAGTACTTACTTTGATGAAATTATCAAGAAACTTTGATTTTAGTTCTACAAATTTCATACTTGACGACCTAATAATATCTGCTAGTTTACAAGAAACAAGTTCTAGAGATTTGAGGATTATCAAATAAGGATAACTTACAAGGATCAACCTTTACCATAGACAAGCTTTTCCTGGAAGAGTGGAAAGTAAACTTAATTTTTTGTGAATAATTTGTTTTCTATCAAACAATTTTTCCTTTATAGTCCGTAAAAATAAAATTAAAGCGTCAAAAAAAACAAAAAAGACATCAAAAACCAATTTGTTTTTTCAAAAATTAAACGAAAAAAAAATAAAAAATCAACAGAAAAAAACGATGAAACTAATCAATAATGAATGAAAAAATTTTAATTTTGTTTTTTTTTTGCTAAATAAGATTTTTGAAAAATAATAATCATTTAAGTGAAATTAATTAATTAAGAGATAAATTTTTTTTGAAAAAAAATATAAAATTTATAGATAAATAGAAAGAGAGAGGAAAATATAAAATTTTAAAATAATCACTAAATAAAATATTATAATTTTCTCGTTATTTTTCATTGGGAAAAAAACACAAAACGAAACAATATATTTCCCATCCAATTTTCCAAATGTGATATGAATATACAATTTTGTATATCTTGATAATAATAATAAAAAAACGGGGAAAAAAGGAACTAAAATATATTTATCCAGAGAATCGTGCAGTATTGTTAGAAATCAGAAACAAAAACTACGCTCAAATGCACTTGCAGGCATCGAACGAAAACATCTCAGACAAATTGAAACTGTAACTGATAAGAATGAACCTAAACCCAGGACAATAACGTTTCACCGTGCCAATTATTGCTAGTAATTAAGTTAATTAAAATATGGGACTAAAACTAATTGGATCGCTAAGGGGGAATTGTGTGACAGCTGTTTATTGGGATTAATTCAGTGAGAATAAGAACAGGGAGGAAGAATGGTATAAGATGCTTGTAGACGACGAACATACATACAGAATTATTCTTTTGCATTTGCTCATATTCCAAGATTAACAATGAAGAAATTGATTCTATTGTAAATTTATGTGCATAATATAAATAATAATAATAATAATATTTTAAATAGATTTACAGTCTTCATTGAATTCACAAACAACAACAACAACAACAAAAAACAAATAATATAATCAAAAAAAGATAAATCTTTTTTTTGGTAATTTTTTTCGTTCTTTTGTTTCCATTTTATATAATTATTTTAAATTAAATTTCCCAAACGAATTTTCATTCTCTTCGTCTTTCTTATTTCAATTTTAATATTTTTTTTACAATTACATTTTAATTAATTTTTTTATGTTGTATTTAATAATAATCATTTCGATATATTTAATTGTATATATTGTTTAACGAAAAAAAAATAAATAAACCAAAACATATTTTCCGCTTTAAAAAAAAAGAAATAAAAACATTAGTAATCATTTATTTATCAATATTTTTTCTACTGGATATATATATATTTTTTATTTATTTATATTTATATTTATATTTATAGATATCACTTATAAATTGGAAAATCAATATCATTTTTTTTCACTAATTAAATTAATCAAATAAATTACTACAAAAAAAACTGATAGACCAGCTTGAAATGTGCATTCGAATGGAGAAATAGTGAGGGGAAATTTTCTAGAGTTAAATAGATGGTGAGGAAACATATAACGGCCATAATTTCATTAGAGTAATTAGATCTAACATTATCCCGACTAATTAATTAAAAAGAACTACTCCGAACACACACGTACCCATACACATTTCCACCTATGCCTCTCCCCTAAACAACAAGCAGTACTGCTCCTAGAAGCAGTGTTCCTAGAAGCAGAGTTCCTAGAACAAATCTGACACAAGAGAGATCAGGCAAGTGAGTGATAATAAATCGATCCATCAATCAATTAATTTTAATTAGTGGGCTTTACTTAATTAGCTGTACTGCCTATAGCGTGCCAAACTGAAGCAAAGCCATATCGGCAATGCCTACGAGTTGTCTAAAGTCACGAAACAGTGGAAAGAATACACCCGAACAGAAATACCATGCATTATTAGGAATGGGAGAGAGGCGAGGGAACAGAAAGAAATAAATTGGATGTTAAAGCAACATGCCTGGCTGAGAAGAGCTGTGTTTTATAATTAATTGATGACTCAATTATAGTTGGCATTTATTAACTCCTGGAATCGGTCTCTGCTTACACTGCTTCTATTAGTAGACATGTAAATTATAATCCGGCTTGCTAATAACAATAATAATAATAATAATGATAATAATAGCAGTAGTAGTGGAAATATAAATAAATAAATAATGATAATAATATTAATCGGAGTAATATTAGCTTGGAATAATAATTATCAATTACAAAAATACGAATTATTATTTACTGATGAAATATTTTTTTTTCTTCTATTTTTTTTCTGTAAAATATATTAAAAAAAATACCGTAGCCAAATAGGATTTGTAAATAAAATATTGTTATTATTATAATAATATTATTTATTTTATTATTATTATTATTATTTATCCACAATAGCGCTCTTGATATCGCTTCTCCAATTCTCTGGTAATTATATTTTCAAATTGATTCTTATCTATTCAATACAATAATTAAAATAATTATTATTATTAGACTCTGTGAATGTCCCCTGATCTTGTGGCTCTAAAATAGTTTTATTGCCTTACAATTATTTGTTCTAATATGCCTGAGCCTAATAACAGTAATTAATGGAATATCATATCACTCATCGTTATTATTATCCAAAATGAGAAAAACCTGCTAAAATTTTATTTTTAACAAGAAAAAAAAATAATTTGTTTTTCTACTCAATTTTTATTTTATTTTTTTTGATTTTTTCATTAAATAAATAATGTTTCGTTTTGTTTGGTTTTAATAACCTTTTTTATAACATATATCAAGAAAGAGATGTAGAGGGAAAATAGGAAGAACGAAAAAAAGAGCTTTTTTTGCTTAGTTTTATTTATGGGAAATTATTTTTTGTAACTTTTACCAATTTCATCAAATATACTCTCTCCGTCCTGAAATATGATATACATTTTAGCAATTTTTGTTGTCCGGAAATATGGTATACATTTGCGAAAAAATAAAATAAATCAAAAAATGTACATGACAAATATATTATATTAACTTTATTTGAAATATTTTAATTAAATAAGAATGATTTGTTTCACTCGAAATTTGATTTGGCTTTATTGTACACTTCTTTGGAACATACATATTTTTCTAGCAGTCCACCTTCGCGACGAAGTTTTTCTTTACTTAAATGAGGTATTTTATGGCAATGTCCTCCACCTGCTAACATAATTAACTCCATACATGCTCGCAATGTTGTAAAAA
>MQRK01251013.1:8454-20624 GCA_001938485.1 Girardia tigrina
TATATATATATATATATATATATATATACATATATAATCTTTCTACCTAATCCTAATCCGTCTAACCCATTTCCCATCCTTTTAGATATATGTTTATATTAGGTGTACAACTAATTAATTTCGTATTTGTTACGAAATAACCTTATATTCGTATTTGTTACCTCATTTAATATTTGTTACCTCATTTCGAATTTGTTACTAACCTCATATCTATTTATGTAGTCAATAGTCAATTTTATTGAATTTTAGTAAACATAAATTTTTTTTATTACAGTAAAAATGTCAAATTACGTTCCAACAAAACAGCATTTGCGGGGATGTTTGCTTTTGTTCTTTAATTTAAGGAAAAGTGCAACAGAATCACATCGTTTACTCTCAGAAGCTTATCCTGAATATGCTCCAGAGGTTAGAGTATGTCAGCAGTGGTTTGCACGATTTAAAAGTGGCGATTTTGACACAGAAGACAAAGAGCGATCAGGTCCATCAAAAAAGTTTGAAGACAAAGAATTGGAGGCATTACTCGATCAAGATCCATGTCAAACTCAAGAAGAACTTGGAAAAACATTGGAAGTCACTCAACAAGCCATCTCTAAACGTTTAAAAGCAGCCGGATACATTTAGAAACAATGAAATTGGGTGCCACACGAATTGAAGCCGAGAGACGTTGAGAGACGATTTTGCATGTCTGAAATGCTGCTTAATCACCACAAAAAGAAACCGTTTTTACATCGTATTGTAACTGGCGATGAAAAGTGGATTCATTACGACAACCCAAAGCGTAAAAGATCATAAAAAGATGTATGTAAATAAAGATATGTAAAGGTATTAAAAAATGGCTTGATGACTTTCTCGGCGCAAAAGATGAGAAGTTTTTTTTGGGATGGAATCCATAAATTGCCTGACAGATGGGAAAAGTTGCCGCTTCCGATGGACAATATTTTGAATAAAATATTTTTTCACTTTTATACTTAAATAAATGGTTTTTTAACAAAAAAAATACGAAATTAATTAGTTGTACACCCAATAAGTATATATACTGGTCTGTTAAGCACTTATATATCTTAGGCCCGTCTTCAGGCTGGGCACCAAAGAACGGGCGCGGGCATGGGTACGGGCTTTAAATTTCCTTACTGGCTACGGGCTCGGGCGCGGGCCGGGCCCCACCCATGAGTCCTTTAACTCACTACATTTAACCCGTAATCTACCATAAAAGTTATTAGTTCGTGATTTAATATAACAAAGTCTCTTATTCAAGTTGAGAATTCGATAGGAATAATATTGTAAAGTTACTCTTAAATGCTATTTAGCTACTCTTAACAGCGGGAGAGAATAAAAGTTTGATTCTGCTTTTACCCGGTTATAATTATATAATGTTTAATAAATATAATTTTATTTTTATGCAGTAATCTAATTCTCTAATTTTGAAATTATTAATTTAATTTTGTAATACCTCACAGTATGGATAAAACAAAGATTTAAATTTTGCTTTAAAATGTTTTAATTTTTAAAAAGTAATATTTAAAAACTGTTATTATTTGAGTTTTGTAAATTATGGTCAGCCTACCTTTCAGATAATATTTACAATTTATTTATGAATATTAAAAATGACAAAAGTAACAATTTTAAGAATTTTCAAATTTATTAGGAGTGAGGAATTATTAAAATAATCTTTTATCCCTAAAAACAATAAAAAAGGAACGTAATGTTTCAGTCTATTCTGACTATTCTACCTTCGACTTTCGGGGCAATAGCACATCTTTCTTTTTCAGTTTGTTGAATTTTATTACGAATTGTACTCCATTTATTTTGAGGAAATTTCAACTTGCTAAAGTTCATATCAGAATTTTCTATGACTATAGATTTTCGTTGATGCATACTGACGACGCTCTGTCTGTAACGGTATTTTTGTCTTTTGAAGCCATTAATCACCTATATGAAATAAAGATTAAATGTTAGAATCTGAGAGTAGTTACAATAATGAAAATAATTAAATCATTTAAAATAATTAATATAATATGAAATATTAATGTGAAATGAGTAAAAAAAATTCTGAGGAAGTTCTTTTCAACGAACTTATTTACTTAACATGATACTAATAACAGTTTATTTATAATGTAAATAATTCAGCTAATTGAATTCGTGAACTCGTCGAACAATTTTGGCTGCACCTCCTTTTTTAATTGCTTTAATAAGCAGTGACAGAATGACTTTACTCAAAAGGCATCGATCAGATTATGATCTCCACACAGAGCCTTGATCAGTTGTTGTGTTTCCGCCATTGAAACATTCAATACATCAGCCAAAAAAATCCTATTTTGTCTAAGCCGTAGTCACTCATCGAATTCGCCTAAATCAAACACTACATAATTCACTGAGAATTGCTCTGTTGATCTGTCAATATTTCGTAGCAAATTTTTTTCCATCTCATACCATGCCAAAACTCAAGATTATCGATCCAAAGCTCTACGTCCTCTTCACCATTGAATTTCTTGGGGTTGTAGATTGTTTTCATTCTTGTGTATAACAACATTACTTTTGTAAACTATTTTTTTGTAAAGATTTCGATTTTTTGTTGTTCATGATATAAAAAAATATTTCTAATTTCACACAATAGATTTATAAGAATTTTCCAACATTTATTTAAAATAACAAATTACACAATAATTTAAGTCTATTACAAATTTTCTGAATATTAAAACACAGGAGATTTTTATTAAGATTACTTTGGATCCATTAATAGATTATAATTATAAATAGAAATATGTTATTATAAATACCTTTATACATCTAATTATCCTCATAAGATTAATAAAAAAATGTAAAAATTATGTATATTTAAAAATTTGATTAAACAATTAAATGACAATCGACAAATTGAGTTTTTTGTTTAAACGATTCAGTTTGTTGTGGTTTCTGTGAGAATTTTTGTTTCTCCAATAAAAATGGAGAATAAAATTTTAAATCATATGACTTCATCTTTTTCATTAATACTATCATATATTTAGTGTGATTTGCAATGTTTCCGACAAATTGAAAGTAATTCAAAACTCATTTAAATTCATTAAAATGTAAATCGTAGCAAATAAAAAATTGGATGATGATGATATTGACAAATTGGTGAATAAGTTGCCGTTGCACGAGTCACGATTCGTCGTGTTTAAGTTATGCATAAAATCAGAGTGAAAGACACACCTCGTATGTGCACTGTATGATCCTCTCGACATAGATCATCGACAAGCCGAAACTACAGATAATGTTTGTTGGAACTATGAATAATTTGGTTGAAGTTGGACGAATTACAAAATACGTAATAAAAAGGAATATTTCATCGGTTTCGATAAAGGTTTTGGTAAAGGAGGACCGAGTTCTAGTCGTAAAACTATTCCGTCAATTATCATCTGGACATTGGTAACAAAACATAGATATATAATAAGCTTGTTACAAATTGATAGTAAATTCTAAATTAAATAGATATCAGAATATATCACACATTTAATTACAAAAGGAAGTTTTTAAATTTTTATCTAGAGTAAAATATACAAAATTATAAATTGAATATAAATTGGATATGTTCGTTATACATGTTATATATTTAAGGTTGATTTCTTTTTTGTGTCTATTTTAAGATAGGAAAGATTAAGATGTTTGCGAGGACAGTGTTATAAGATTCCAATAGCGTACAAATAAAAATAATTTATCTACTAATATCAAATATACCTGAACAGCTCTTAAATAATTTTGGACAGCGACATTTAAAACTGGAGCATTTTCTTCGTCCATCAATACTGGACAAGTAGCAAGAACATTGTACCCATCTTTTCCATTAGCTAAATATTGTTTGACGCAAATTTTATAAGCCTTATCCATTTCTAAAGGTTCTTTCTGAACTTTTACAGATTCCATGACTACACGACTTCCGGGAGGCTTTGATGAACGATACTCGAATTCCACTCCACTGAGCTAGACAAAATATCTCATTTAATATCGTTAAAAATTCGATAAAATTCTGTAACAATTCATTGTTTATAAATGATGTTTTACATTTTTTGTTATAAATAATAAATGATTATTTAAATAAATAGTTTTCATTTGAAATTAAATGCTAACTTAATTAATTTTTGTAGCTTCTTTGTGGATTTAATTTGATTAGTTTTAGGTGTTAAAAGTTACTAAATGATATTTTTTTCTCATAGAAACTTATGAAAACATCATAATTATTTAATAATTTGCAGGGCCGCCGCGTGGGTAAGAGGCGCCTTTGTGCCAGATTATTTTCAGCGCCCTTCCCCGAACTGAACCCCCATGTCAAAAACTATGACTTGTTATGAATTTAATCATTAGAATATTTCCAATGAATACTTTTATTTTATAAAATAATTACAGGTTATATAATACGATAATATACAGGCATGGGTTATATACATACAATATATTAGAATTAGATTACTTTATAATTATTCAGCACTCAAAAATCAAAATACTTTTTACATATTTACTCTCTAATAAATCCATATTTGTCACTTTTTCTTTTTTATCATTTAATTTTTTTATATTTAATTTTAATTTTTTTATTTAGTGAGGTGGCGTCGAGTGAAAGAGGCGCCCTTGTGCGGGGCACAATATGAACAATCGTACGCGGCGGCCCTGATAATTTGTTTTCACTTTGCTGGATATTTAAAAGATTTCATATATAACTGTTTTTGTTCAAAACTGTAATATTGATTACAAATTAATTAGATTTTTTATTTAACATTTAATCTTTGTCTTTTAACCCTTTATTAAACCCCTTACCCGGCGGAACTGGAAACAACTGGTTCTCGGTATTTTTTATTAGAGCACCAGTGTAAGAGAATTCTCATTGGCTGTTGCATCATGTGTAGTGTAGGCTAATGTATAAAAGGTGAATCTCTCAAACGAGTTAAAACCCTATACATCTGTGGTGGATGTGAAGGAGAACCGGCTTTGAACATATCTCCCTTGTCTTGAACTGTACCATTTGCGTAGAGACTTGTGAAGTGCTTTGTATTAGAATTATAAAGTTGTTTGCAAAATTTCTCGTTTCTATTTCCTAGTTATGAGTTTTTATACACCTAAAAATGTTTTGACGTTTGGGGTTCTTTAACCACATATGTATGGTCATTTATGTGGTACAAAAACAGACAACCTTTACTTAAACTGATAACGGAATATTCAGCACTTAAACCAGCAGTATCTTGATTCTCAAGTATTTGTGGCGAATGCCGATGGTATGAATGTCAGAGACAGTCAAAGTGATGAAGGGTCATATTTCTCTGCACTAAGGAGTAGAACGTTCAGGTCAATGTTGATGAGAATGAATGAACCATCAACCTTACGTCCAACTCGTTTTTCTTCGTAATTTTGATGACTTCGAATGTAAAATATTTAACTTCACATAAATATGAAGTATCGAATGATATCAGCAAACGAAATTGCCAGTAATCATGAACCTTACTAAAATATTTCAATTATGAATTTTCCAAAATCCGGATTTCGGGACCTGGATTATTGAAAAGACACTTCAATCCGTTAATCAACATTCAAAATAAGCAAAGTAAGGCCACCTCAATATTATAAATCTTTAATTAAATAAATAAAAATTGCTATCAGTATATTATTGAATGATTAGTTGATTTCAAGAACCATCAAATATTATCTAATATATTATTCACTTGTATAAATGTTAAAATGTAAACAATGCATAAATTACCATTCAAACGATTAAAAATCTAACAATTTGGCAGTTGTGACTGTACAAATGTTATTATTCATTGAATTACGTATACGTAATAACATTACAATAGGAACCTCTTCAATATTTTTTGATTGTATGTGTTTTTTCAGCTAAATTTTACCACAATTTATGGGCTAATTAATGTGTCCTGTTATAATATCATATTTCTGTAATTTTGCTGTTGTTTAACCCTAATGGGGCCGAAACTATTTCCTTTAGAAAAAATGAATTTTGATATTAATTCTGGTTTATTATATCTAAATAACTTGTTCTACATTAAAAAATATTTTTTTGTTTCATACGGTCTTTTTGTAATAGGACAAAGACTATTGCACCTAATGCCGCCTGTTGTTGAGTCGTCAAATTGATGTAAAAAATATTTGAGCAGTGTTCTTTTAAAAGGACGGTGGCCCCATTCGGGTTAATCGCATAAATCTATCGAAAAAACTGTAAATAACAAATTATAAAACAAAATGTTAAATTTGAAAGTTGTTCAAATCTGAAATATTTATTTAAAAAAAATTAAAAAATTGAATATTTATATTGAAATTTATTGAAAAAACAAGAAGAAAATTAATGATCTGTTAGCTTTCTTTAGTTTTAAATTCTTGTGATCATGAATCGGAAAACTTAAACATAAAATATCTAATCCTCAAATAAATAAATAAGCCTGTGAGGAATGATCTGAATTGTTTGTTGTTTTTTATTTTGTATGCAATACATTGATTCGGATCGGGTCTCTCTTACAAAGATGGCTGGTTGGTATTTTCTTTGATTCTTACTAATTGAAATTATTTAATTTTAAAGGATAAATATTTGAAATATGTGTCAAATGTAATATTTAAATTTTCAAATGTAATTTCAAATTTTAATTTATATAATTTAATATATTAAATGGTACATTTTTTTAATGTTTAGATTTGATTTTAACGAATAAAAGCTCTGATAATTAATTTATATTATAAATACTTTCCCATTTGTTTTTATATATTAGGATGATCGTCAGAAAAATATTAGTCAAAGAGATGTCGATGAAAGAAAGTGGTTTGAAGAATTGTTGTATGGACAATTTTACTTGTAATGGTAATAAATTATCGAAAAATCATATTGGTGTTGTTAATAACACTCATGGATATTTCATGGTCTTTACACTTTTCTTTCCAATCAATGTCACCAAAATCGAAAATAACAATTTCAAAAATCAGTGATTTTTTTTAAGACACTTCTAAAGGCAGTTGGATAAAAACAACTAAAAACTGTCTTTTTTCTGACTTATCGGGCATCTACCGAGACAGTAGTAGAGTTTAAAATGTAGTATATCTCGACAATTTAACCGTCCACATTTAACCGTTTGATCTTACAAAGTTACTATGTATTCCTTGCTTCCTATACTTGTGTTGCTTTGGAGATGGGTTTGCTTTATCTGTTTTAATTATAATTTTGAAAAGTTAGCTTTTTACTAAGAATTTGAGACGCATGTGTATTATCTCCAATATCAAGTAGTGTGTATTGACATGAAACAAACACAACAGCGGCCATTGGAAACCCCTCACGTGGATAACGATAAGTATTCCTAACAGGAATGTTGTTTTTTTTCATTTATTATTTGAGAGCAAAATGTAAAACTGCGTCCAAATTTGCATAATGACTGTCAAAAATATTTTTCGATTATACACACTGGGCGTTTATTTTCAAGAAATCTTAGTTCTTAGGTAAATAGGGTTTTCTCACAAACATTTTGGCATATTCTTAAAAAAACCCGTACCATTCATCTTATGTATTCTGAATTGATAAAGTATGATTATTTTAAATTGATTTCCGTGAATCAATTCTTTTATATTTAAAAAAAGAATTTGTAATGAAAAGATTTATCAATTTTTGAATATCAAATCAAATAAGATGTTCATCAATATATTTATATTTATAAATATATTTAACTAATTATGTTATTAGTTTCGGTGCATACCAGAGATGTCAATTTGGTTGAACTATATGAGTGATCTTCGATCTTTGTTCAGCCGTCGGTAAAATGAACTTCAATTTATTTTATTCTTTAAGATGACAGAATTGGCGTTAATAATTTATAAACACCGTAAATTTTTAATGTATTACAAATATTCTGTGTTTTATTTATACTTATAACAATCTTCAAAAGATGAAAAAATTAATATTTTATGCCGAAAAATAAAGTTTTTTTATTTTGCTCAAATATTATATTTAATTGCATATTTGAGCAATCAAATAAAACAATATTTTAATATTTGATGCCGGTCGATAGATTGTACTTCTTATTTATGAATACAAGTATTTCATACAAAGTTGCGCATGAATAATGTAAAAGGATTTTTTGTAAAAAGTTGAAAATATAAATTAAACCATTTGAACTATTTGGCATCATTATGATTATTATCAAGGGATAAAGATCAAGAAATTGTTAAAATAGGATACGTGGTGCGTTCAATAAGTAACCAACCTAAGGTAAAAAAAAGTGTCTGTCAATAGAATTTTGATTAATTATAATAGATTTTTGGTGTCCGGTCTTTACATACGTGTGAGTAATGTTTGATGTTTTGTGTTTGAATGTTGTGTGTTGATTTTGGATTGTAGAAGGGGGAAAATATATGTTCTCTCCCACCCCCCGAGGTGGTATGTAGGTATTCAACAATAGTAAACATATACAGTTTAGTTCAAACAATGAATTCAATTGGGGCAAAATTAATGCAGTACATTAAAAATATGAATGCCTGATCTGGGTTTGGGCATTCGCAAATTTGCCACTTTTGTATATCCGAACTGAGTTCGGGCACGTAAGTTAAGTGGTTAAAGTTAGACCTCTACTATGTGTTATTAACTTTTGAAGAAGATACCAAATAAATATATTATTTATATTTATTAATTTGTTTTAATGTATCACTTGTAGTAAATAGACACAAGGCGGGAATTTGAATTTTGAATTGTAGATTCTTCAAATAAAGAACAGGGTGGGACTTTGAATTGTTAATTCTCTAAATATAGTTGATTTTTGGTACAAAATCATGTAAATATGTTTTACACTTTGCTGGCTAGCCTAGGCTAGTCCTGACTATCTTAGGATAGGCCATATCATATCACCAATATAAGTATACAATCTATTGAAGTCATAAATGATTATGGTTGTTAGGGGTTCTTGTTGGGGAACTGTAAATTTTTGATATTTTTAAATTAAAAAATCATATTTATATTTGAGATAAATTAAAAATAATGTTTTACTAATTAAAACGATTTTTTATAAAATGAACTATTAAAGTTTTCTGTATATAAAATTAATTTTTAAAATAATGTAATTTCTATAAAATATGAATATTTTATTATATCGAATTATTAAAGAGTTTACTATATGTAAAAATTAGCTTTTAAAAATAATTTAATTTCTGTAAAAAATGAATATGTTTTTAATAGTTTGAATGATTAAGGAAGTTTATTTTTAAGAAAATTAATTTATAATAAAAGTTACAAAAGTATGATGAAATAACAAAAAAAAGATTGGGATTTAATTTCCTTAAAAAAATATTTAAATCTATAATTTATTATACTTAAAGTATAAAATTTAAATTACATAAAATTATATATCAATATTTATATTTGAAATATATGCTAAAAATGAAATATTGTTCCTCAAAATTTTGTTTAAAAAATCATTGTTTGGTAAAAATAAAAGTTTTGTTTTAATGACAACGTCTTTTGATCAAGAACCCAATAATTTTCAACATATTAATACTATGGATATATATGAATATGAGCGATATATAGTCTGTTCTTTAATAGAAAGGTGTACAATTGCGCAATTATTCAACCTTTTCGTTGACTGTGATGTTATGTATATCAATATAGGACTAAAGGTAATAATACTAGAAGACATGTATTATATATATCTTCATCATTGAAAACATGCATATATTACATGATTTTACATGAAAATCATGTATTTGTCTATGTTTTTCAGTAATTTATGTAAATTTTTATAAATACATTCTTACAAAACCTATAAATAGTTTACACAATGCAGATAGATTATAGCCTTCTAGGCTTAGTGCAGCCTGTCTTGGCCTAGTGCAACCTTCCTAGGCCTAGTGCATACATATATATATTGAATTTACTTTGATGAATCAAGTTTCCTGTGATAATATAACCATAATATAATACAAATAGATAATAATATAATATATAACATGTAAAACACCATAGAAACATTTGAACTGTGTTGAATCGGTTGTGAATCACTATATGATCACAACTTGTTATCATATAGTATGTAACAATAATATATATGTATATAATGTACTATATGTATATAACAATAATATATTAATATTAATGGTTGATATTGTGATGATTCTTCAGCACATAGTTAATGATACAAATAGTGATTGTATATAATATATATACACACACACATATATATATATATATATATATATATATATATATATATATGTAACATATGTATATTAAAATGTTCACTTTTTGAAAGACTGATAAGGTAATGGTTGATACAATTAGGGTTACTTTTTATTGCTGTTAAGGTAGATTTGAAGGTTTTTATATACAAATTGCTGTTCTTAAGGTGATTTTGATGGTTGATGATATGTCTGATAAGGTATATGGTAATTTTGATGGTTGTTGAGGTAAATGTTGTTGAGGTAAAATCAAATCAACCAAGAGTAAAAAACAATTTTAGTGTTCTTAATAATACAAGATTGTTACATCACAGCCATTTCATCACACTCAAATTAAAAAATTTAAATTTTACATTCAGTGAATTTAATAATCGGAATTTTTAATTTCATCAACTGCTAAACATTTACATGAGTGATGCATCACATCATCGAGAGTACGTGTTCAGTACATGGGATGAAGCACAAGATGAATGAGGTACATTTATGTACTCATGATAGCCAAATCATTGGCCGTTACCAATCTTAGCATGAATGACTAAGTCTATATCATATTTATCACTTAAACAATGAAGTGCTTTTCATGATATGATGTTTTCTGACTTTAGTCCTATTCCTGTTTCTGATATTTTACATAATTTTCATGAATTTTTTGGTTTTATTCTACAATAATCAAGCATAGATGAACTGATACCATATTTTAAATATATATATATATATATATACATTCGTTGTAGTCGGCTTCTTGTTTGTGGAGATAATTACAGACTTATTTAAATGACTATTAAATTGCATTATATGTAAAATTTAAATTTTAAAATTGAGTGTGATGAAACGATACAGCACCATACTTTTAGATTGATTACATTTTCATAAAAATACTGACGATTGAGCAAGATTGTATTGATTTGTATGATGTTTATAAATGATAAAAATTAAAATTCCATAAATATGGTTCACAAAAAACTTCAAATAGTTATACAAAATTTAAGTAAACGTTTGGTAATCTTTTATTATTAAACATTTTTGTGATTATCAGGTGATATAATAACCACACATTTGTTATTCAAATTAAAATGTTAAGACTTTTGAATACAAATAACACTATGGCAATGACCTATACATTTTGACTACATCATTTAACATTTAAGAAAATAAATAATCTTAATATTAACATTTCTCAACTATATTTCTAAAATAATATATTTATTTGGTATCTTCTTCAAAAGTTAATAACACATAGTAGAGGTTTAACTTTAACCACTTAACTTACGTGCCCGAACTCAGTTCGGATATACAAAAGTGACAAATTTGCGAAAGCCCAAACCCAGATCGGACATTCATATTTTTAATGTTCCGAATTAATTTTGCCCCAATTGAATTCGTTGTTTGAACTAAACTGTATATGTTTACAATTGTTTAATACCTACATATATTTTTGTCATTATCTTGTTATTATATCAATTTTTATTATATTAATTTTGAGCCTCTGACAATGAGTGATGTTGATGAAGACTACGTAAACTTGTCAGAAAGTGATTCGGAAGAAACCGAATCAGATGAAGATGTATCTAAAAAAGATAAAATTAGAAGAGAAACGCGCCTTTTTTTGCAAAAGTTTCAATGTAGGATTGTGCCATATCCCTTGTTTTGAGATATACCATTTTCCGGTCAAATTGAACATTTTATCAATGAATCGTAACATTTTATTTTTCGAATTGAACATTTTACCAATGATTCGCGACATTTTATTCAAAAATTTAAATCAAAAATTTTAGCTAATAACTAACCTAATAAATAAGTTAAGGTTAATATTAATTATAGAAATATAAAAAAGAAACTAGAAAAAAGATGACAATTTTTTATTGAAAACAAATAAACGCCATTTAAAAATATATTTTAGGATAATATATTTCGACGGTTTAACCGTCATCATCAGATCACTGATTATGTTCTTTTTTATTGCTTTTATATAAGAAAATGAA
>MQRK01251019.1:0-11532 GCA_001938485.1 Girardia tigrina
ATAGAGCAGTTCAAGAGCTTTAAAAACATATAACACATGTATATAAAATATCTTTATTTGGTAATAAGAAACAATTGAACAAAAAGACGTAGAAAATACGAAGACTTTTAGTTCACCCTTTATATATATATATATATATATATATATATATATTATAATAATATATAATTATATTATACAAATCGGTATTATGATAAAATTGGAAATAGTTACTTTTGCGTCAGATGATGTAAACGATTATTTGCTAATATTAATTACTGTTTACTTTGTACAGATTATCCTTGATTAATCAATTAACGCCTTGCACAAACATTAAATAAACATTTCAAAGTTACGTACTCTGCGGGATTCAACATGATTGTGTTAATAAAAATACTGTTAAAAGATCGTAAACAATTCAAAACTATTCGTTTATGTTTATTTAGTAGGACATTTAATTTTCCGCTCCAAATGGTTAAAAAGTTATTTCGAAATTTTTTTCAAAACTATTTAAGTGTTAGAATTATATAAGTCACAAAAAGTATTTTTTTTGAAATTATCTAATTTTTTCGAAAAGTAAACATTTTTTTAAAAATCTAGTTAATTTTTAGAAAAATTGGCCTTCATACGTACACCTCTACTTACCTATTAATATTATTTTCTTATAATTATTTAAAAGAAAACATGAATAATTTTTACTATAAAATTATGGTAAATGGTTATGGTTA
Organism: Girardia tigrina; assembly: GCA_001938485.1. Lineage (NCBI taxonomy): Eukaryota > Metazoa > Platyhelminthes > Tricladida > Dugesiidae > Girardia > Girardia tigrina. The sequence goes on from MQRK01251019.1 coordinate 708, forward strand.
TTAATGTTTTGGATATATGAAGAGATTGATAAACTTAAATAATAAAAGAAACCGATTCTCATGATTAATATACTTTTATTTTAACAGGTGGTTCGATCATTCTATTTTCATTAGAAGAATACGTTTTATTTTTCGAATTCGTTGATTAAAATTATAGTTTAAAATTTTCCCTTGTCATTAACTTTTTTTTCTTGTCTTATTTTCCATAGCAAATTTGTATCGAAAATACCTAATAATAATTGTGTATGCTCAATTAGTTACCTGTATTATCGCCTAGGAATTACTTAATAAGAGCTTCACAGATGAACAATAATGCATTAACTTTCGGTAATTCCAAACTGTCATTTAGTCTAGTATCTGAACAATTTTTTTATGTTGCTTGGTCGACACACGGCTCAAACTCATGACGTCTACGAAGGAATACAACATCACGATCTAGTTTTTAAAGCAGCCATTTAAAGGCTTTTACTAAGAATAATGAGTGAACCTCACATCCTATAAAGGTGATGATGTTTCCTCCCAACTGCGGATTGATAGGGTACTGCTCAACCTATATTAAAAGGTTTCATTGCAATATCACTCAACTTGATTTGATAATAAAAAAATATTTCAAATTCAACTGAGCATCGAAGTAAGGCTGTCTTAGCATCGACTGTAGAGTCACGACTCTCCATAACCTTCGCACCAAAATTAGGTAATCTAATGCCTTGTAAGTGAATTTTTTTCGCAGATATCGGCTAGTTTTCAGACATTTTGGCCTAGAGACGGATTATGTTCTAGTTTCATAGAAAATCTAACCATTCTAGTGTCCCCAGGGCCGCTACGCGGAAGTTTATCCGCCTCGATTATGCATAGTTTATTCCTGGAAAAAATAATTTTTAAAATTTCTCTTACATGCGGAATTTTCTTAAAGTAACATTTATAATAAGAAACCTGAGTCGCAATTTTTGAAATGTTTCAACAGATTTTATAAAAATATTTTATTTAATCGAAGTTAAGTTTCTTTTTTTTTCGCATTTATTTCACCACATAAGTATGGGATAATTGTGATCTGAATTCGAACCTTCAAAGGTTAAATATATCAGTTCTAATATAATTGTGAAAAGTAAAAGAGCTTCTCTTTCTGATAGTTTTATCAAGGATATCTATCGTTTAATTTTGTGATTTTCATGTGCTGCATTTCTGATATAACAATTACTTGCTACTTCGGAAATACTCTTTTTTTGTATAATGATTATTTTTTTATTATATTTTATTTTATTTAAACAATTCCGTTTCAGATGAAAAATCATGAGTTTCGGTGGAATTTTTTGTTGAATTTCGTTTGTCAACAATTTGTGTTAAAAGATTGTCTACAGCAAGAAATGATAAAATTGTATGAAGAACAATTTTCGAAATTTTATACAATTTTTAAAAATTTGCTTGTAAAATTCAATGTTCCTCAATCAACCCTATCTGAACTAATTTCACAAATCAAACAACCGAATTCTTATATCAACGATTCATCTCTACAATCTCATCACCTAACTGATGTTTTAAAAAATTTGGAAAATGATTTGACGACAATGTTTCCCTTGACAAACGAATCTGACGTAAATGTTATTCAAACTCTTGAAGAAATGTCCAAGGAAAATAAATATCCGAAAAGTATTTTGAAAAAACAGGAAGATTTTCATCTGAACAATAGTTCAGAGTGTCTTGGTACAGAGATAAAAAAACCAGAGTCTGTTGACACCTTAAAGAGACACAAAACGGTCTATTCGTTAAAAAGGAAAAGATCAATCACATTGAAGCAAAAAGGAAAAATTCTAAACGGAGGTAAAATCCTTATTATTACTGCCTTGAATTTACGTATTTATTATTCGCATTTTTGCTATCATTATTACTTCTTTTTTTTCAAACGTTATTTAGTTTTGTTACTGTTCATAAATTTGACATTTCTTTTTGGTAATGTTTTACTCAGAGATGAAAAAAACTATAAAATTAAATGATTTATAAGTATGAGCGTAACATGATTCAATATTTGTCCATTTTCGGCATCTTCAATTTAACTCAGAATTTATCTTATGAAACTGAATATAAATTAATTATTTAAGAAGTGAGGTACATTTTTTGGCAATTTACTTTTAAATATATAAATGTATTTTAATTGAAATAATTTCCAATATAACACTACCTATTATGGATTCACCAGTTTTAATAATTGTTAGGATTTCTGATGTCTCTTAAATATTTGAATTAAAGATAAAAAAACATTTTAAATTAACATTTAATTATAAAAAAATGAAATTTATTGTAAAAAAAGTAAAGATGATAAAATCAAAAATGACGGTATCAAAAGTTTCGCTCTGGCAATACCAGCCTGGAAGATGAGCCTCATGGCAGTCGCCCATCGACGAATTAGAGGAGCTGGTGGAAACCAATCCAAGCACAACTGTTTCAGCACTCGCAGAAGAGCTTAACGTTGATCTCTCAACTATCGCTTGGTACTTGATGCAAATTGAACAGTCGAAAAAGCTCGATAAATGAGTGCCTCACGAATCGAATGAAAGTAAAAAAATCGTCGTTTTGAGGTGTCTTCCGCGCTTCTTCTGTGCAACAAGAACGACCCGTTTCTCGATCGAATTGTGACGTGTGACGAGAATTGGATTATCTACGACAATCGACGACGTTCGGCACAATGGTTGGACACGATGAGGCTCCTGCCCACTTTCCGAAACCGAAACTCCACCAAAAGAAGGTTATGGTGACTGTTTGGTGGTCTGCAGCCGGTCTCATCCATCATACCTTTCTGAATACGGGTGAAACGATCACCGCAGAGAAGTACTGCCAACAACTTGACAAAATGCATCACAAGCTCCGATTTATTAGTCAATTTGAAAGGGTCAATTCTCCTTTACGATAATGTCCAGCCACACATCACAAAACCGACCCTACAAAAGCTTAATGAATTGGGCTACGAAACTCTGCCTCATCCATCTTACTCACCGGATCTCTCGCCCACCGACTACCATTTTTCAAGTATCTGGACATATTCCTTCAGGAAAATGCTTCAAAAACCAAGACGACGCCATTAACGCTTTCATCGCATGCAGAACATTGAAGTTTTACACTAAGGGCATCAATAAACTTGTTTCTCGTTGGCAAAATGTATTGATTCTGATGCTTTTTATTTTGTTTATTCTGTGCTGAGTTACATTTGTCTCTGTTTAGGTTCAAAAACCTGCATTGCTTTTGTAACAACCTAATAATTATTTTTTTTTTGGATTCGGATTTTTATATTGTCTTATGAATGAAAATTCGATGAGTTGTTTTCGCTTGATTGCATTATATAATATATATTATTCTTTTTGAATGTTGAATGTATCCTCGCAGATAAGCTTCCATGAAAAATTTAATAAGACATAGGTGTTGCTTCATGGCAAACTGATCGTAATTCATTAGCCCATATATAAACAATTCCTGGATTTTCTTTTAATGTTTTTTATAATTCTTCGATGATTGGAAAAATAGTTGAATATTGAATCGAAGGCTGACATTTCATCTGATAGCTGAAACGTTATTCTCCTTACGTTACGTACATTCTACGTAAGGAACGGTCGAGCACAACTGAATCTTACCCTGTCGGCCAATATGCATCAACCAGTCTATTCGATTTCCCGGTTTACGAATTAGATAGACTGGTTATATTCTCGATTATGAAGCCACAATACTTGCTGCTTTCCGCGATCTCTCGTATAATACAGTCATTTAGATATATAACCCATTGAGGCCTTGTAATAAAATATTTGAATCTTTTCATTTCCTTAGTCTTACTTTACCATAATTAATTGTCTTTTATTTTGCCATTTATTATTATTTTTAATTAAAATAATTAAACGAAAAATATAATTTCCATAATAATTTGAATTGAATTAATTTGATTCAAATCAAAAGAGTTCTTGTCTGGATTTAAGGATTGACCGAGCGTGTAACGGTATGACTATAGTGTAATGGATTGAGCGATTCGGGGTTGTGTTTGAGAAAAGGAAATTATTGAGTCGATTCACTCGTTCTGATTGCCAACCAATCAGAATTAGCGAATTATGAATCAGAGTTTTTTTAGTTATTCTTATTTCTTCATTTTTTAATTTAATTATTTTAATTAACAAAATAATAAATGGCAAAATAAAATACAATTAATTATGGTAAATGAAAATGAAAAGATTTTGATCACTGCTGACTATCCGAATCATTGCTAAAATTTTCTAAAACAATATAAAATTTAGACGAAATTGAAAATCGAATTACCGATTTTTTTGTGAAAAATAATTGAAAGAAATAATCCTTTTTTGTTGTTATAAACCACCGAAAAATTCATATAAAAATAACCTGAATTTTCGTCTTTTAGGAAACTATAAAATAAAATAAAAACTTCTAAATCAAATTTTGTTCTTTTTATTGCGTTTGAAAATGACAGAAAATAATAAATTAAGTGTTGTAATTGAATGTTCAATTAAAACGCAAAAGCTTTGAACTGCCACAAATTATATTTTACAACGGAAATATGAAACAGCGCTTTATTTGATAAATGTTTTAAAATGAGGAAAAATCTGTCGAATTATATTATTAGGTCGATGCATAAGTTAAAAAAAAGAACTTTGGTAAAAAAAGGATATACTTCTTTAATTGTCCTATAAAATCCACGTGTTTATTTTTCTATTTTTCTGGAAATGGATACCAATAAAAATGACATACGTCACAATTCATTATTTATGTTTAATCTTGGCAAAAAGGCATCGCAATCGAAGAACGAAATTTACCAAGAATATTGTATAGGTTTTGTTAGCCTTACAACAATCAAAGAATGGTACGGCAAGTTAAAGAAGGGCGAATTCAACCTGGACGACCAGCCACGAAGTGGTAGACCGAAAGAAATGGAGGACGAAGAGCTTCTGGTTCTCATAGAAGAGGATGATGGACTTCAACCCGTAAACTACCCAAGCGCATCAACGTTATCCATTCGACAGTCCTACGGCGCCTGAAAGCTCTAGGAAAGGTGCAGAAAGCAACAAGATGGATCCCACATGCTCTTTCTTCCCGAAACAAGGACGATAGGAATACAGCGAAAGCCGCTTAATAAGACCACTGGTTAATAGGACCAAATTCTGTGGGACCGAATCTTTTCCTATGTTTCGAATATTAAAGCAGCCGCTTAATAGAACCAGTAAAAGTCGGTTAATGGGACCACTCATGAAACTGTTTGACCCTTCAAACAACATGAAAGTCATGAAAAACGTGTTTTTAGCGTAGGTCATACACCCACCCCAATCAACATACACATACATACGTAACAAAGAAGCAGGTCTTGACTAAATTTGTATTTACTGTATTTAAGTTTAAACCGTAAAATTCAGTACAGTACAGTATTACAAGTGTGAATACCCAGAGGCTGAATGCAACCACGACAACTGTCATTCATTTTAAAATACAGTAAAGTAGTACAGAACTGTATCGCCCAATACTGTACATAGTTAAAGCGTTTAACGTACCGTTTATACGAAGAGTGTGTACTTCAAAGCTCTCAAACCATTGGTCTACAAACCAGATGGTCTACATCGCAATCGGTTTGCAGGCAGTTTTAAACCGATGGCGACATTTAAAAATGCGCAAAATGTTGTAGCAACTCTAAAAGTGTACTTTGTCAAAAAATAACACCACTTCGCTTAATGGGACCAGTCGGTTAATAGGACCAGTTGGGCTTGGGACAAATGTGGTCCTATTAAGCGACTTACACTGTAATATCGCCATGGCTCACCTCACCCACCACCGAAGAAAATCGTTTTTATGGAGAATCGTCACTGGGGACGAGAAATGAGTGTATTATGATAACCCCGAACGAAAGAGGCAATGGGTAGATCCCGGAACTCCATCAACCTTCACTCCAAAACGCAATTTTCAGGACAAGGTCCTTTTGTGTATGTGGTTGGATATGAAGGGCCTTCTTTATTCTTTATATTTGTTGGATCCCGAGCAAACGGTTACCGCACAACGCCATTGTGATCAGCTATCTAAGCTGAACGAAAAAGTCATCGAGATAAGGAAATATGTTGGTCATCGTGGATACAATGTCATACTACTGCATGATTACGCTAGATCACATGTTGCGTCGGCGACGAAAAATATGATTTTAGCGTTTGTTGGGAGGTTCTACTCCATCCGCCCCATTCACCTATGAGAAGATTTTCATATATTTCGGTCTCTCCAACATTATCTCACTGTACAACATTTCAAAACACGCGGTGAAGTCAAGAAATGCATAGATGACTTCATTGATACGAAAGATGAAGATGAATTTGTTGCCACAAAGATGGCAAAAGACCATAGATGTTAATGGTGAATACTGAAGATTTATCGATCGCCACTTTGATTTTAAAAATAAATAGCTTTAATTAAAAATGATAGGAAATTTATGCATCAACCTAATAAAGTGATTTGATAACATTGATGATACTGCTTAATATTAAATATCTTATCAATATTTATTATTTGAACTTACTTATTTGATAATTCACGCATCATTTACCCACAGAATTCATAAAACCTGATGGATTGTGTTTACCCATCATTTCATCTACAGTAAAAACTCAGTCATCGAATATTTTCCCCCACACAACGAATCATGCAACTCTCGAATCGTTCAACAATCAGAATAAATATAAAATTATACCCAGACCGATTTTTTCCGAAAATATTGTCGATAATTTCCGGAAAAGGAATCTTTTGAGTAAATGGAAATGATTTTTTTAGAGTGTTCAATAATTTTTTTTAATATATTTACCGAGATTTTTTATTTTGTTCTTTTGCGCTATCATTTTATAGTTTTTACATTTACCTTGTTTGATTAATATAGTAATAGTTTTATTATTTTCGTTACTAATATACTTTTACTGTTCGAGTGGCTCCAGCTTTGGTTATTTTTAGGGATGCACCGGAGGGCAAAATTGGTCTCCGGCCAGAACCGGAGAATCAATTGCCGGAGGAGACTTTGAAGCAATATTTTGATATTTGCTATGAGTGTTTTTTTAATTATTTGTTTTTAAGTTCTTTATTTTGAATCAGATTACCTCATCCTCCACTAACTGACATATTAGTACAAAGTATAATGCAATCCATGATCAACCACATTCCTTTTTCTACACACAAACTCACACGAGAAAGATTGAAATAAGACATATTCGTGTATTGAATGTCACGTGTGTGTGTTGGAATGTAAGGGGGGTTTGTGAATTACATGCATTGAACTTATGTGGTTGGACGAGTGAAGTTACTATTAATAGGGTTCCAGAATATTCACTTGCACATTCATTTGCTAGAAATCGCCTAAGATTATTCGATACTATTTTCTACTCTTCTAATTCTGGACTATAAAACCTATTTCAGTATTTTTTGGAATTGGACCTTCAGCTTTTTCAAGTTTTTGAAAATCAAGGTTTTCGACTTGTATTATGAATTGCAGCTCCTCAATACCAGCCTCCTTCTGGAAGGTATTTCTTAGAAAATTAAATCAAAGCTCTATACAAAGAAATGAATGTCTCAGAGAAGTAGACTAAGCTTCAGTGGATATGTGGACTGACCAATATTCAATACAAGCAACAACACATTTCAACACATTTACTTCAATAAAACAAAAATCAATTTTTAGTAAGTTTATTTTTCAATATCGATGATCGGATCATTACAATCATCATAAGTTTTCTTAAAACTACACGTATAACGACAACAACGATATTCACCACAACTACAAACCACACACCCAGATCAACAACAATGACTTTCACCACAACCATAACAAGTACAACATCACCTCCAACATTCACTACGTATACTGCCCAAATATACACAACACCAGTAACGAATACAGCGACACTGACGACGAAGACATATGCAGCAACAAGCAAAACATCTTCAACGATAATGGCCAACCTAGCAAGACCAGCAACTTTAGCAATGCAAAAGAGCCGACAACGACAGCAAGAAATCACTACTGTACATCAGGACTGTCAGAAATAACTACCACAGGAACAATAAGAGTCTCGGGGACCATTCACGCAAGAGTAACATGTAACGAACCCCCGAAAAGAACCACACGACACCACAAAAACACAACCTGGAGTACATTATGGTCGTCCATTACGCTCCTATACCAATACCATCAGAACGACTTCTTTTCTCATGTCAATCAATCAGAAAGATCGAGCTATACACCACGGAAGAAAAACAAAACCCATACACACACCACAACAACAACATTTATAAACACACCAACAAAATCGAACATGAGCAGTACAACACAACAACACTCGCAACCCTCCGATTTCCAGCAGCCCTCAAAAATAACGATCCAAACAAGCTCCGCATTTTTCAGGGTCATGTGGTGCTCGAAAATTGTAAAAATTATTTTAGCTGTGACAATTGTTTTACTGATTCAACGGACAATTAATAAATAAATGTAAATTAAACTTAAAAACATGAATTTTATTTAATTCGATTAAAAAATAAAAAAAAAGTTTAAAAGTAATATCCCGGACCCAGAAAATTGAAAGCATGTTCGGCAATAAATCTTCAACGCCATTGGGATTGTGTTCGGATCTCATTTACCAATATACATGTAATGGGTGTAACGCCACATACATTGGAGAGACTTCACGTCATCTCTGTAAGAGAATCCAGGAACACAGTCGCAATGAAGGTGGAAGTAACATTGCAGGACATAGAAGACATTGTAAAGGAGATATGACTTCACAACACTTTAAAATTCTGTGCACTCAACTTAAAAATTATTGGGAGTGACATATAAGATCTTTAGATCCTAAAATTAACGTTCTTGAGAGGTTTTAATTTGTTGAGAGGTTTTAAATGATGTACAGATTACGTATTGATTGCATAATCATTAACTGCACTATATAAGTAAATTTCGTTTGAAAAATCATTTGTTCTGACGATGACGGTTAAACCGTCGAAATTAATAAATATTTTTAATTGGCTTTCATGTTTTGATTTTAAAAAATAAAAGTCTGTTTTTTCCGTTTCTTCCTTTTTCTATCTTGAATATAACTTAAATATAACTTGAATATAACTTCAATCAACGGCGCATAGTTGATTGAAATGACCCCCCGATTGGACCAGGGCGATCACAGAGCCCACCTCTCCGGGCTTATCTTGACCAATGACAAATCAGCAGGTACACTTTGAACTCTATCGGTGTACCAATATTCTCGAGTCGATCCACCGATCTTTCCAAGCAACAATTCCCTGCATGTTTAAGGGATGCTGGCCGCCACAACTGGATTCGGTGGCCGGCTTCTCATTTACCAAAATTAAAAAAAGTTTTACATTGTATAAATTATATGTATATATATATAAACTGAAATATTTTGAAAATAAAAACTAAAACGATTTTTAAAACTTTATACATCATAAAAAACTTTTGTATTGTTATGATGATCGTTTATATCATTCATAAAAGTGGAATGGTTGTCAAAATGACCATGGTGAAAAGTTTCTAAAGGATTTTTATGGTCAAAATGGTCATTATACGAAGTTAGTTTTAGATTATTTTGATCAAAATGGTCATGGTGAAAGGTTTGTACAGAATGGTTTTGATGGAAATTATCATAATGAGAAGAAGTCTGAACAGAATTATTTGGACATAAATTAATACCAATTTGAAAATTATTGAAATGATAAGCTTGAAGATTGTAGTCGTGATGTTTTTCATAGTTTTCTTTCATATCTGTACTTTTGTCATAAGTAGAATGGAAGACTTCTGAATATTTATGTGAATTGTTCCAATCATTTTGTTTAGAAAGATTATTGTGAGTATTAGATTGATCATGAAATACTGAATGACCCAAATTCGTATTTTCTTTCCCGTTGTGATCCTCCATTGAGTAATTATATCTATGATCATTCATGTGTGAGATGTGAGTCGTTTCAATAGGTCCTTCAAATCTATTATTTATATTGGAATGTACTTGCTTTAAGGATAAACCTTTTTCAGAATTTGAGTGTTGTACTAAAATATTATTATGATGATTATTTTCAGTATGGAAAGAATCATTTACAAAATTTTGACATTTATCTTTCATAATACTTTTGTTTGTCTCCAAATTTTTATTAGTGATTCGAGTATAATAACTCTTGTAGAACTTCTGAAGCTCTGAACGATGATCAACTTTAGCTTCAGTTTGATCGAGATTCGATTTTTCATTAAAGTGTTTATGATTCTCTGTAAGTTCAGTATTTTGTTTATGAGAGTTAGAACCACTTGGTATTAAAGGTTGTCTCCTCTTCACGAATTCTCGAAATTCTGACCCATGATCAACATTTTTGGCTTCATATTTCACTATTTCATGCCCATTATCATCAAATTTGTGTAGATTAGAAGGGTCATGGTGGATTTGAATCATACTACTATTAATATGTTTAGAATTGATCTTTTCATGAGAATTATTCTGGGGTACTTCGATAGGATAGTGTATTACATCAGATTTGTGAGGCAGTAAAATGTGGACCTTCTTTGGGACGGAATTTCTAGTTTTTAATAAAGAGGATTTTCTTGGCATATTATGAGAGCTGCTGGGAAGTTCTTCGTTGGCTTCATTATGGATTCCATTAATACCATCAATTTTTACAATTTTCTGTTCATGAGTTTGATGATTACCTTCAGTTGGATAATGGATTACTTCAGATTTGTGAGGAAGTAAAATTCGAACTTTTTTGTCGATTGAACTTCGAGTTTTCAAAATCGAAGATCGTCTGGTTAGACCATGATTTACTTCAG
>MQRK01251021.1:8526-19109 GCA_001938485.1 Girardia tigrina
TTGAATCTAAGAACATTAATTATTATTGAGATTTCAAGAGCAAAATAAGAACCACTTTTATAAATTTGAAATTTACAATATAAGTAAAAGATTCCCAAAAATAACATTGATATACTGCAAATATGCGATAAATAATGTCAACGTTAGGGCGTAAATCATCCTAATATTTTGATCACATATATAATTAACCGTAATAAAATAATAGTACAAAAAAGTGAAAAATAGAAATGTTATCATTGAAAATAATTCTTAGAGAAAATTGTTTGGTAAATGACTAAGGTAAGCAAAAGAATTCCCATGGAATAATATTTCCATGTATACGGGGCGACCATAGCGACTAGTCCCAGTCGACATCAGACGTTTCCTGTTCTCACTGTACAAACAAGTCAAATTAAATAATGGAATTAAATAATATTTCTTTGATCAAAATATACGTAGTATTTTATTAGCATTTACTGTTTAAGAATTGAATATTGATATGATTTATCTATCTGCACGATTTCCCAATCTGAATGTACATTCACATTCCTTTTGGTGAAAGACTCATTATTCTCTACAGTTAGATTAGATATTCAATATCAATCTGACAGAGAGACGACATTCAATGATTAGGCTCTCGACCACGAATGGAAGGAAGGCTTACCTTATTGTTAGTTCAAGCATTATCCTACTCGCAACATTCGTACAAGTCAGTTCACGATACGACTCCCGAAAAATGTAAATATTTATTATTTATAATAAAATAGTAAATCATAGTATATTAATAAATAGTATATCAAAATAGTATACTTTGCTTTCCCTGAACCAGTGCCATATTGGGAGCAATCCTCTAATCTACCACCTCCAAATGGTTGGCCTAAAGGGACCATATACCTATAAATATATATTAATTATATCAAGAAAAGTAATAAGAATAATATAAAAAAAATAATTAATGTATAAAAAATTTTAATTTTAAGTCACTTATTATTTTTCTTGGCAGGATTTAATTTTCTCGAACAAATAATAATCGAATTTCCTCCATATATATATATATATATATATATATATATATATATATATATAAAGGTAATTGATAAACTATTACCGATTCTTCCAAACACGGACTCTGGTTTGGATAAAAGATGACATGCTTGAAGTTCTTTTCTAAAAAATAGAAGATGACAAAAAGAATCATGTAACATAATATGTAAAAAGAGAGCATAATGGAAACATTATTAATGAACTGTTGTGATGACATGGATATCAAGAAAGAAGTGCGGATGAATAAAGTAAAAGGAGTAGAACAAATAAAAGAGAAGTTCAAAACGACACATGAGATCAAAAATGTAGAAGAACAGATAAACGTAGTGAGAGATAATGGGACACATAACAGATTCAAGAGCTACAAGGATGCTGTAAGAAGAAATAACAGCAGATTTGAACATAAACAAACAATAGTTTAGGTACAGAGAACAATAAATATACAAATGATCGAAACTGTGAAAGAAACCAGTATCCGAGCGAAACTAGTAGACAACAAGAGCCTAGGAAATGTTACGGATGCGGAATGGAGGGACATGTGATAAAAAACTGTACAGAAAAGAAACAGATTAGATACTATGGCTGTGGTCAGCATGGGATGTAAGAAGAAACTGTCCGAATATTGAATATAAGAAGTTCCAAAATAGAGGTCACAGGGAAGACGAATATTACACAAGTTTATATGAAAGAAGAAACAAACAAAGATCAGCGAGTAATAATTACAAGGAAGGGGTTACAATCAAATACAATATAGAGATAGAGAAGATAGAAGACGAGGAGAAAATAGAAGATTTGTAGCGAACATTGAAGAAGAATATGAAGAATCAGTAATGGAGAAAGAGCACTCAAAAGACAGAGCCTCGACAGAAGTGATGTCAGTCGGGACAATAAGTTAAAAGATAGAAATGACTCCTAAAATATATGTATTTATAGAAAACGTACCTTAACAGATATTATAGGTATAACGAAAGATGATATTAAAAACGTTAAAGAGGTAGAAGTGTAAACAAATGAGAAAGTTTGAATATTCATAAAAAGAGAAGTATTCGGAAATGAGGGCGGAGAAAGTTTAATGGAAACGGTTGATGACAGAAGTACTAATGAAGAAACGAAGATCCTAACCATAGATGAATGCAGAGTAGAAACTATTTTGTATGATAAAATACAAGATCGACAAAGCATAAAAATAAAGGTACAACACATTATAGAGACTGTTTATTAGACACAGAAGTACAGGAGCAAGAGTACATGTAATTAATAAGTCAAATTTCTATAAATTAGAAAATGTAAAGTTGGAAAAAACAGATATCAAACTGCATTTTGAGAACAAAAGCCAATTTGGATGTATTGTTAAAATATCAATAGACGTATAAATATAGGAAAAAGGAAAAATATAACTTTTATCGTAGTCACTGACATTAAACCAGAAATAATAGTTGGTATTGGATTTAAGGAACCGATAGGAATTGAACTCCGGTGAAAAAAGAAAGGAAAGGCTACGAACGAACAATTTGACCAGATATGTAATCTAGAATCTAGGTTTGGACGATTGGTAACAAATGATGAAAGATTTCAGAGAGCCAAGAGTGTAATGTAGATTGCAGGTAAATTAGAAGTTCTTGAAATTCTTAAAAAAACATCAAGGTGTTTTTTTATTGCGGACAAATGGGATGTTTGATGCACAACAATGATAAAACATAAAATAAACACAAGAGGATCGCCTTGTATCCTTGAACTTAGATTGATCCCTCTATGCGATGTATTGGACCAACCATCGCACGACTAAGGGAACCTCAAACCAACACATTACCACATCCATGCTTTACCGCAGGTAGTTGGATCAAATCTTTTACAAACAGGTCGTCTTACATACTTAATTATATAACTCTCAAAGACCGAAAACTTCGATTCATCAGAAAAATGAACCTTTTACCATTCTTTGGACGCCCAATTAAGATTTTCCTGTGCAAACTTGACTCAAGTCTTTCAATTCTTTACTGAGATCAAAGGTTTTTTTGTTGGTCGACGACCAAATAAATTTACTTTCCGAAGACGACGTTTTGTAGTTTCAACACTACACTTAACATAGTAGTCCTTTCTCATTATTTCATTCGATTCAGCGACATTCTTTCTATCATTCTTTTTGTTACTCTCGGCCTTCCACTGCGTGACTTGTTGTCTATGGTATAACGCTAATTGTATCTCTTAACAAGACTACCGACTGCAGACTCGCTAACATTATAAAACGATGCAATTTCTCTAAAAGATTTTTTCCTTATAAGATAAGCACCAACAATCAATTTCTTGATATTTTCAACATTTACAGGCCTGAGGTCATCCTAAATATTACTTTATTCAATTCATACTTAAATTTAATTAGCATTTACTTTATTTAAACAATGAATTTTGTGAATTGTTCACAGACTTTTGCACGGGTTAAAATTTGAATGTTCATCATAAAATGTATTAACAATATTACAAAATATTTATTTAGCGTAAGGGCTTATAAAAAATTACTTACTTAAGTAATAAAATTGTCATTTTTTTACTGTCCACAGACTTTTGCACGCTACTGCACAAATCTACAACAGAATGCTATTACACTTTAGGCTAGAAGTAACTAATATTTCTTTAGTCTATACAGAACTCCTCCTATCAAAGGATCTTTATTTTTTCATTTTTTAATAAAATTGTTATTGTTTAATATAAATTATTAGATAATTTCATATTTTTTTTATTAATATTATTATATTTAGTAAAAGAAATTCAGAGATTCATTATTTCCAACTGAATTCTCTTTTTTTATTTTACTTATGTATTATTTAAGCAGCCAAACAAATTATTATTGTCAAGAACCTCTACACTCTCCATTAAGGTTGGATAATTCATTTGGCACATTTATTATTCTCCATAAGGTTTTATTAATACTGATTCAATCAAGATTGAAATATTTGTTAACTTGATCAGATATGTCACTGCTTTTTTGCTAATTAACTTTTCTTTCCGTTTTAGATATGAACTGATAACAATTTTGATATTTTTCAATAAATATCTTGTATATTTGTAATAGGGTTAAAGTATCCCATTCAATGTTTATGTTATAAAACAATGTCACCAAGATCTGAGTAAATCTTTCAAAGCATCTTTTGGCATAATATGTTCAAATATCAACAATAATTTTGTAGTCAAATATACCTTCAGAATATTCTGTTTTCTGTATCCAGAATTTTTTTTTTAATTTTCCCGATAAACCAAAGTCGTCTAACTTCATCTGAATCCTGCTCATTTTAACTAAAAAGATTAATATTCTATTTTTACAAATCCGAAAAAAGCGACAGGGGAGGAACAGCATTACCATGTGTTGTATCTCAGAGGAAGATGAGATATATTTCTTCGTTTTGTGTTTATTCAATTTCATATTAAAGTTCAGTTTCTCTCTCAAAAAAGGACCGGTCTCAACCCTCACACAGGTCAAGGGAACATTGTTCAAGGAATCGCCGATGTGCTTCGTCACAATATGTTTCTTCAACGCACTCGTACTGCAAGAATTGCTACAGTAATTAATCGGATCGAATTGATTAGTTGAAAAGAGATTGATTTGATTAAAAGAAAATTCATTGAATTTTGATTTCCCGGGAACAATTTCCCCATTGACACCCTCGGTTTCGGAATAATCTTTCAATTTACGTGTGATAGTTTTGAGAAATTTGTAAGCAAATCTTTTTACTGTTTTAACTTTCAAAACGAATTTTAAACTGGATACTAAATAGAAAAAATTTTCGTCAATTACCGAGCTTAGAATCATATTGAGAATAACGCTAGAATGAATGATATAATAGTCAGAGATTATATCTGAAGTCTCGGACGAATTATGAGGCTTTTCCATTAAATGATGGTGCATATTCATTGAAATTCGAAACAATTCGATGTGATTCGGAGATTGTTTGACAGACCTTAGAATTTTTTATCTTCACATCACATCTCTCGTAATGCCATACCAAAAGATAATTAAAATATTCAACAAAAATCAACTCAATATCATTATAAACAATCGGTTGATTATTTAATATCGAAAGTTTTAGTTCAAATTCAAAATCGTTACGTAAAACGAATCGTCAAATAACAATCAGCGAAATCGTAAAATCGATCGATGATTTACGAGATAAATCGATCAAAATACTTCCCCTCGCACACTCGCAGAACAGTTGAAAAAGTGAAAGCAATAAATTCGGTCGCGAATCTTTCGTCACGTAAATGTGAATTAATTTCGTAATATCGTCAGAAAATTCGGCAGACAATCGCGAATCATAGAAAATATCGTATCTTTGATTTTTTATACACTCGAATATCAATTGAATCGAATTATTTTCAAATTTTCTCATATCTGATTGCATTTTAAATTCATCAAAACAAAATTCGAAAATTCGCAAAACTTTATTTAATTACATTATTTTATTTAAACAAAATTTTTTATTTTGTAACTTGATATTTGTAACAATAGTCACGTATACAACCTGGCATTAAAATTGATGCATTAAAACAAATTTTATTTTTAACTGGAGAGTGACACATCGTATTGTACATCGTTAAACATGGTCGATGCATCGAACAACCTTCATTGTTAAACGATGCATCGAAATACTGCATACCTTTTTATCTAACATATAATGAAATCACACCTTTATTCACTTAAACAATAACTCAACAATATAATTACCACAATTTTAGTTTTTTAAACAAATATTTTCGAAGAACTTTCGAGTAAAATTCTAGTTTCATTAATTTTCATTTATTCATTTTTTTAAGGAAAGTTATATTTTCATTTAGTCCTAAAGTCCTAATAATTATAAATATTTATATTATTTTTTTATATTTAAAACAAAGATATTTGATTTTACAATTAATAAATTAATAATAATTAATATAATTTCAATTAATATATAAACATTACATACTAATTTACTATTTTATATATTAGTTTTCACAATATTTGGTGATGAAATTTACTAGAAAAAAAATTATTTTGAACTTAAAAAAATTATATTATTTAAAAAAATTATATTATATATATATATATATAATTTTAATATAATTTTTTAATAATGTTTTTTTAATGTTTTAATATAATTTTAATATAATGTTATCATATAATATATATTATATTATATTATTTAAAAAATATATTATTAACAATTTCTAAGTCATAATATTATTTGTTTAAATAATATTTAATGAAGTTATATTTCTAGTTAAATTAAATTTTTTTTCTTCCAGATGCCGAAACTTTCCTTAATTTTGGATTACTTCACAATGAATAAGGAAAATAGTTCAAAGTTGCTCAACCAGATGGAACAGTGACCTTTATCAATTACAATCTATCAATGAGCTACTGCCTGCCATCAAAATTGTAGCAGAAAAAGATGTTTCGAAAAATCTAGTCAACAAACTACCAGATGAAGATCGAACAATTGAGGACAATGATTGAACTGTTGAAAAAATTTGATGAACTCTCTCACCTTGCAAGTGCAGAGAACGACGTCTCTATAGTCCATGTCATTCCTAAGCTCTTCGATCTGGAAGACGAATTGCAGTCAATATCACATGATTCACCCAATCCCATGATGAAAAAAGTTGTTGATCATGTTGGAAACTTGTTGGAAATGAATGACAGATTTTGCGAATGTGGAGCTCAAGTTTTAGAATACGCATATGCAAACATGTTGGATCCCCGTTATAAAGGATCAACATTACAAGGCATTGGGCAAAGGTACCACATGACAAAAGTATCCCTGCAGGAAGTTGTGTTCAAAACGTGCAAGGCCGAACTTAAGAACACCCCCTCACCCCACACATCAAAATCCTCCATTGATGACATACAACAAGACACTAACACACACAGCCACTAAAAAGCACAACAACTGCGTACATAAGAAGGTCTTCCGTCAGTTTGAAGGTTCAAACTTTTGGAAAAGTGGTAGATAAACCGGAAAAGGTGACCTCCTTGGTGGCGGAAATCAAGGAGGAATTAGAAAACTATTTAACACAACATCGATTGCCGACAATGGTGACGTACTTCGTTACTGGAAAAATCAAACACTTAATTATCCGAAACTTGCTCGCTTCGCAAGAAGACTATTGGTGATTCCAGCAGCTTCCTCCAGTTCTGAGCGAGTGTTTTCCACAGCTGGAAATATATGTGGTGATAGAAGAACAAATTGGTCACCATCCAAAGTTGAAAAACTTGTTTATATAAAAGAGAACTTAAGACAGATGAAGAAAATGAATAATGTGCCTTTTATAGTTTGATTCAATTTTCCAAAAATTTGAAATTTTCTTGTTTTCTTTTTCGTAAATTTTCTTTGCCATTATTGTAGCACAATAGCAAATATCAATGAGCAAATAAAAATTTAGATTTGAATTTAGCTGCTTTATATTTAAATGTTATTTTTCGATGCCTTGTTTAACAATGCATGCGTTTGATGCATCGTTTAACGATGAAGGTTTTTCGATGCATTGACTCGTCGTTAAACGATACATCGTCGCTCCCTATTTTTAACTAATAGTTTTTTTATTGAAATTGTGATAACAAGAAATCAACAATTTACAATTACATCTCACACATGAATTACATTCAAACACACCTGCATCATTTTATATTACAATTTATACACACAGACACAAATCGAGAAATGAATGACATCATTGATCATTTTTACTCGGATTTCTTTGTGGTTTAAAATCTGAACGAAATTTCGGCATTTGGCGAACGATATTCGAAGATCTTCCTGCAGAATAGTGTATTTTATCGTTTCGCTATTAATTTAATTAATTTATTTAAATTACTTGCTTATTTTTTTAATTTAATTATTTTATTTAAATTATTTATTTTAATTTAATTGCTTTATTTACATTTACTTTTATTTAATTATTTAATTTTATTTATTTAATTTACAAAATGGGCTCAAGTAAGAGTCAAAGGAAATCCCAACACGAACACCTTGGACGCAATAAAAGAGCCCTGAAAATCTTTCTTCATACAATGAATTCCTAATTTCCTCGTATTTTCCTTTCACAATATGAAACCCTTATAACCAATTATTTGAAGTTTAAGTAATTTGTTTGATTGACAAAATTGTGTTTATTTTCACATCATATATGATCTTTTTTAAGACCTCCTCTAATTAAGAAGTCTAAACTGATTTTTTAATATAAACAACTAGAGCAGGAGTTTTCAAACCTTTTCGTACGCGGACAAAATTTCGTAATATCTTTAAAGAAAATTGGTTGAACAGCCGCACTTTATATATAAAAAATATTTTAAAAATTAAAAATTAAAGCTTATAATACTTTTTATTTATTCATACTGAGGTGTCGGCTGTCGTGCACAGTGGCGGCGATCAGAACCTCTTAATTGTGCGGAGGTTCACCGGGGGTGAAAGAACAGCCGACTGCTTCGCTGTCGCTCTTGATCCCCGCATGTCAAGTGCCCATCGGTCGATGGGTCGCTTTTGGTCGGTATTGCGGTCGGTGGGGCCGGTCCTCCGTTTTGCACCACGGAACGTTGGGCGGTGGGTTCCACTTGGAACCGTGGGCGATCTCCACGATCCGTTCTCGCGATACCGATTGGTTTCATTGATGTCGTCGGGTGGATCTTCCGTGCATCGCAGATTTGTGTGAGGCAATGACGCACGGGATGGAACCGGCTCGTTTTACCGCGGAGCGGTGCGCTTACGCGGGCATCGCATGAATTTGTTATTCAAAAGTCAAAAGAAATAGAAAGATTAAAAATATCGATTTGATACATATATTTCCTCGAAAAACACTATTTGTATTTCGTGAATTTTTTATTATTTTAATTAGAGCGATAAAACAAACGTATTTTTTAATTTCGGTCGTTTGACCGGAGCACCACACATATTTTTATTAACAAGTTTGCTACTTACAAAACACACAATTATTTTGTTTTTCAGAACAAATTATTTTTCCTTATAAATTATTTACTCTGGTTTGTGTTATGGAGCTACTTTTTATTGTACTGAAACAATGCTGTATTGATTCTAAGTATCGACAGCATATGATGATCAGTATTCTTTATCTTAATTTTGATTTATTTAACATCAAAATTAATAATTTAAAAAAAAACAATTTTACGCATCTTTGAATAATAAATAAAATTGTTACAAGAGTTAAGAAAACATCATTTTTGTAACACATCAAGGATAATAAGTATGAAGTGTTTGATAAGTGACAATACCCCCCAGGCCAACCGAGAATACAGCTTTAAAGAAATGAAAGATTCATTACATTATCTGGATTATGCTTCAAGGGATGACTATTTAATTTCTAATTGTTTGAAAATTTCATGTAATTTTGTTTTCTGGGTGATATGGAGTGGCAATAGGCACTAAAAGTGCCATTTTGAGGGAAGACCTGAAATTATTTCTACAGTGTGTAATTGAGAGCACTTATCCGATGAAATCAAATTGTCTCTAGAACAACTCTCAACAAAACTGTCGTCAGTTGACATCGAACTAAATTGATTATAGAATGATCGCTTTAATATCATTATTCGAATTAAGATTTACATTTAACATAATTAAAATAATTTTAGTGATTTAATTTGAAAAACTTTTAATTGATCGATTTAATGATTTCATATTATATTTTACTTAAAAATTATTGTAATTATTTCCATAAAAATAAAACTTTTAATTATTCGGTTTTTTACTTTTACTAATGTAATTATTTATTTTTAATAGTGTAAATTTATTTATATTTTATGTTTTAATTTAAAATGTAAATCATGCTCGAACAATTAATCATCACGAACATTCAAATAAATAACTAGTGTTTCCATCATGGTTGGATCACAGCTAAATGAGTTTATATATATTAACAACCTCTTCATGTATGAAAATCATTTCAAGCAGTTAATTAAATAAATAAATCCATTATCACAAATTATTTCCTCATTCATATTAATGTACTAAGTCGCCCCAAGCCATTCTTTCGTCAAAGGTTTTTGTTAAGATTATTCACTGGCGGCGAAGATTCCCGAATGGAATACGATGATAAATGTGTTTTTATTAATATTGTAAATAATTTCTCATAATAATTTTGATGAAATTAGAACAAAACAGATCTTATTTGTAAATATTTTGCATATTATTAATTTATTTTATTAAATTATTATTAAGAAAAATTTATTTATTTATTAATTAAGAAAAAAAATTATAAATCGAATCTAATATGTTTGGGCATATAAAATGTAAACATTCTGACGCGTCCAAGTAAATAAAGTGGTAAATATTTATTAAAATTTTGTTGATTTATTGAAGGAAATGGCATAAAATAGTTGTATTTTCAATTTCAATAGGAACGTAAGAGATTCATTATTTTATTAAATTATCCAAAGACCCTTTGAGAAGTTTAAATTTAAAAAGACCCTCTGAGAAAAATTTATAATATTGTATGTGACTAATATTTTCGAATGGTGTTTATTGTATATTGTGTTTGGTATTTTGTTTATAGGATTGTGTTTCTCCAACTCAAATGGAAGA
>MQRK01251029.1:13150-31304 GCA_001938485.1 Girardia tigrina
TGTATTGAACATAATGGACTTTATTTCGAATCATAATCTTTATTGTGCGTTGTTTTATGAACATTTTAATTTTTAATAAAAAGTGCCCCACAACTTATGACTCACCCTAATATCGTCAATATATAAACATCGCAAAGTAAAATCTATATACAAGGCATAAAAATAAGGAATTCAATCCCGGTCATTTTTACAATCCCGAAAAAATTTTCCTCCAATCCCGGACTTTCGGGATTGATATTCAAAGTTTCTTATATAAAATTTATATTAAAAAAATTAATTAAAGAAAAACTTTGTTCCGTTCTTTATATATTTAATACAACTTAATTCAATTGAATACAGTCATCCTCATCATCAAAATAAATTTTCAATTAGATGAGTTTACTAAAAGTATCATCACAAAGTCTGGAGCAAAGCTTTGTCATAAAAAGACCACTGTCAGAGAAAGGTCGATCTAAATCAATAGTTTTGGGTGGAATGGTCATTAAAGCTTTATATAGAGATTCCATTATTTTCCCACGCTGACAAGCCATTTATCTTTTGATAACGACTTTCCTATTGTCATCACCTGGAGAATTCGATAAATGATGACACTTTTTCAGTACATGTCTCAGCCTTTCCGCGATAGTGAGTTCCTTCAAAGGTATTCTATCCCCAATGATAATTTCATCCGTCCCACGAATCAGGTGAAGTTTCTCAGCCAATGTAGTCAAAGTGTCTATGATGGATGGGGGATGAATTTTGTAATTCCTGTCGAGATAAGACATAAATCCTTCACATCAGGACATTTCTGGCTCTGAGATTCTTTTTGTCAATGCATTAACTAGGAAAATCACCATGTTATTCTTCTGTTTTTGGAGCTCCTCAATAGCAATTTGCTTAGTGAAAATCGCTCTCTTTCCAAACGTCTTCTGTTTATATCCATTTTGATGGAGTTTTCAATAATAGTGGCGAAGTTCATCACTCTTTGACAAATAGTATTAGATGACTTTGGAAGGTCAATTTGGCGATCTGATAGTGGGATGCGAAGATCTTTGGAGGTAATAAATGTATTCAAATAATAAAAGCAATTGTATCTTAAAGAATAAAAATTGTGTTTCATTTTTAAATTATGATTCACTGTATTACACTGTAGAAAATGTAAATATTCAATGGTAAGAGATATTTCACAGTTTAAAATGTTTCGTTTTTAATCTTCGTTTAAACGGTTTTTTAATTGACTAAATAAATTAACTTAATATCACACGAACTGTTTATGAAAATGTGTCATTTATTTTTTAAAATATTCTTGAGAAGCATCCCATCTCTTTTAATAGTATTGAAGCGTAGGATCTTTAGAGGGTCCATCCCGACTAAAAAGCACTAGCACCCCCGATAGGCATCCTGCGAGGTTATCAGCTTTCCGCTTACGATGTTTCTTCGGACCCCCAGTTAAAAACAACCAACAATGTTCGGATGTTCCAGGATTTAGCATTCCTTTGGCCGTTCCTTAGGACTCTGAACAGCCAGCGAGGGGACAGTTAAAATTTCCTTTTTTAGATAAATCCATTCAACGGAAATTTAACACTTCTAAGGAGATCAAAGTTGCCGAGAGATTCGTTGAAACATTCGTATCGACGGTCCTAACCTGAATACTGCTTGTAATTGTTGAATTGTCTTTCTTCTTCCTGGTATCACCGATAAAGTTTAACCCACCACACAAATTTTCATCACAACATTTACCTGCGTTTCTTCTTTGATGCTTCTGATAGATTTGATCTTATTGATTTGCTTCTTCCGTGTGATCTGTCTTGTAGTGTCTGGTCAGCCACCACATTGATACTGCTCCTGGAGAAGTATTGACATGGATACGGTTTCAGCTTGTCGGTGCCGTTTCATTATCCATTTTGATATGTCTTTTGAGCTCTTTTTGTTCTGCAAAGGCCTTCAAAGCTCGTAGTGATATTGGACCATTTTCCTTCTCGGTTTGATCAGTTTCGGTAGATCTTCGGTCTTCCTTCCTACAATATTTCTATTGCGGATTAAATGATCGAGCCTTTCCCGCATTCGGAGTCGTGCACCATCTGCTAACATGCTGGTAACAGAGTCAACAGATGCGATCCCTTCAAATAGCCATTCGGCATCGATCCTTAGGCATTCTTCGAGTTTCTGTTTGCTTCTTCCCACGATCAATCTATTGCATTTCATTGTGCTTTTCAGAATTCTTTGCATACATAGCTGATCTTCTCCTCTTTCCAAGGGGATGTGGAACAAAAGCCGTTTCATGGTAACGATATTAATTGAATGATCTAATCGCATATTGATTGAGTCATTCTGATATGATGTATCTTATTTAAATTACGTGCTGTTCTTGTGCAAGCATTATGTAGAGCTTCTGATGTAGAGTTTTCTGATGAGGCTCTCGTTTGTACGCCAGTACTCCAAGCCTTAGTATACGATAGGAAATATACAGCTTTCAATCAGTGCCTTTTTGCCTCTTAGGGAATTACTTTTGATTACCGGACCGAGTTCCCTTAGCCTGGTTCTCCTTTTCTTTATTCTTTCCTTGATGTCGTGCTCATAAGTATATTTTGTGGTAAACTGGGAACCCAAATAGTTGAATTCAGTTATCCATTCTATTTGTGTGTCATTGATATTCAAGAATGTATTTATCCTTTGTCCATTCAGATTCATAATCTTAGGTTTTGAGACATTGATTTTCAGACCAATCTTAGTGAAAACACTATTTAAGATATTAAGATTGCCGACCAGATTGTTATAGTCAGAATCGATGAGGCAGAGATCGTCAGAGTAAGTCAAGCAATTTAGGTCAGTTGTCTCGCCTTCGTATTGGAGTCGTGCTCAACCCTTCATTCCATGGTCTGTGTAGTGCCCTACTTATTTCCTATATTTACTTTTGAATGTTTTCTTTTGGGCGTGTGTTATTATTTTTTTATTCGGTGTTGCTTATGTTGTAAATTATCTTTATTTATTCATTTACTTTTATTTTTCTTTATGTAAACATTTTTTTGTCTTTATTTCGTCTAGTAATAATATTTTTTAGTATGTATGTAATGTATATTATCTTTGTGACGCGGCATACGCATTTGTCTTTTTACTTTTTTTGTAAACTTTTATCCATTTTTTTGTGCGTATCCAAATAATTTTTTTATTTACTATTATTTAGATTTATTATTATTTATTTTATTTTCGATACTTTTTTTAAGCTCTCTTTTCGTTTTATTTATGACAGCGAAATATTTAGCACTTAACAACGTTAAATAATAATTGAGATTTTAAAAAATGAAATCAATAAAATTTCGAATTGATTACAAAAATTAAAATCTCAATTATAATTGCTCATTTTACGACTTGTCCGAAGATTTTGTCGTTTTCAGCAACGAAAATTAAAAATCCTCCGTATTTCACAATTCATCAGGGAGCTACCTAATTCACTGATTGTTACATCGATACGGAGACAAAATTATATAATCCCATATTCCAATTTTTTTGATCAAATCCAAAAACCCAACCCAAACGATATCATGAGAATTTCAGTCAACTGAACCGAAAAAGGAATGATTCATCGAATCAATTTACATTTTCACAGAACCCAGAAAATAAGACGGTTACTCGAGCGTTTTTAGTACTAAACTTACTCAAAAGTAATCTTTTGGTTGTTTTTGACATTCCTCCGAACTGACTTCTTATTTTTTGTGTGTTCAAACACCTTTAGATTTTGCCTTTCATCTTTCCGTCACATAATTGTTTGTTTGAATATAATTTTATTATATACACTCGATTGTCAATTTTGAGATTATATAATTTCATAAGTTACGTAGACGAGTTAAGGAAGTACATTAACCTGTTTAGCTCGTTTCCGTAACAGTATGCTCCTATTTTGAGTGTCCTATCAAAAAGGATATTGAATAAGACAGAACCCAAAAAAACCCTAGCCGTACTCCTTTCTTCATTGTAAACGTATTCTCACCAATATTATAATAGCTGATTTTGGAATACGAAATAACAATAAAATATTATCACCAAAATATTCTTGTAATAGTTTTCTATCATTATGATTAAGAACTTATTTTATAAATGTTAATTAAACCAATTATATAATTAACTTGTCACAAGAGGAGAGTTATCAAACTTACAAAATTAAATTCCATTTATAATTAATAAATTAATATGTATATTATAAATTTGTTTTATTGTTATGAAAGTTTTTATATTTTTTCTCTTGAAAATTTTATAATAAGTTAATTTAGCAGTATTAATATTTTTAGTATTTAAATAGATTAATCTTACCTGTTCAATCATGATGGGAAATTTATTTATTATTAAAATTCCTAGAAAATTGTTACATATCTAAAAACATATTAATAATTATACATTTATTATTCATTATAAATTAATACATTAGAGCATAATTAATTAAAGAACAATACATCAGTGTGAACTGTAGTAATACAACGGTACATTAATAAAATAAAAATGCAGATCTTAATTTCTTTACCTTTTTCTACGGATATAACAATATATATATACATATATTTGAAAAATAATTTTATTAAATCTCTTTTAAGAAATAGATTATTGAACATGTTTTAGAATTTCATATAACATAATCAGCAATTATTATTTAATATTTGTAAGGCTTAATGTTAGTTTTATAAAAAGGTTTGTTTTATGGAAATGTCTAACTTTTTATAAAACTAACAGTTAACCTTACCAATAATAAATTATAATTGCAGATTAAGGAATATGATATCCCAAAACATGTTTAATAATCTTTTTTTCAAAAATCTTCAAGAAAAATATATAAAATATTTATTTAATTGCAACTGACATTTATTTGATTTTTTTATTTAATATTATATATATATATATATATATTATTCTCTTGCGATGGACAACATAATATTATTTTTTATACATTTTTATAGCATAAAATTTGTAATTATATTTATATATTTTATTATTAACATTTATTATTTTTGTTATTTTAAGTTATATATTTTTACTGGTACAAATTAAAAAAATGGATTTACTACTTACAAGTTTCAAAAGTCATTTATCTTCTTGAGATCGAAAGTAAAGTGAATAAATAATATAATTTAAATGAGTGAGTAATATATAATATTAATAATTATATTAGCTTCTTAGATAACATAAGATAACTGAACTGCGATAATCTAAAATACGATATATGATATAAAAATAATATTAGCCGTTAATATAGATCATAGAAGGATCAAAGATAGCGCGAGATTCGTTAATGGTAATTTGTGAGTCAAGTTAGCAATTATATAAGAATATTATAGGACTATTATAATAATATTAACGTTTAACCTGATATTTGTTCGATGTCATTGAAAATATTTTTTTAAAGAACGGTTTTCTTTTATTTTTTTTATTCGGAACAGTTAAATATTTTAATAAAAAAATGATATTATTAACAAATTTAAGACGATTATTTGATTCGGAATTGCGGTTTCGAATTGGAATTCGGGTTTTTATATAAAAAGTTTAGAAAATATGTTTAATTGGAATTTTCTAATTTTATATATTGTTAATTAATCTGTGATTATAATTTTTTATGAGTATAGTACATTAATATTTAAATATAAAGTAATTATTTTTTTTAATTTTTGCCGTTTTAATAATCATTTTCAAAGATTTCTAGCGACGTATTTCGTTGAGTTCAATCGGAATAATTGAAGGTTGTTTTCTATTATTCTTTGAATTACGATGATTTAATAATATAGTTATTTTTGATGAAAATAAATAATATTTTATTTATATTCAAAATCTGTTCAGCACAAAATTTATTAATAATATTTTTAATTATTTATTATTAGATTATTATTATTGTTTTTATCTGTGGCTAAAAGTACCCATTAAGTTCTTTTTAAATTCGCACGACTGGTCAACCGGGTCGGAATTCTTTTCGTGCGGCCTTCCCCGGCACTACTAGATTTGGTGATCGTTTCCGCCTCTCTATATACCTTATAACACTATTCCACTGCTGTTTCTTCATTTAAAGGATGAATATTTGTCTTCCTCGTCAAGTTGTTCAATTCTTTTTATGTATAAATTGAGCTACTTATTGAGGACTGCCGGATCGAAATCTTTTGAAAATGCTTCTATGTGATGCTCATTCATACTGTTTGGTTCTTTCATTGTCAGTATGGAGTCCATGGGTACTTCCTCCCCTCTCATCTCGATCTGGTTAAGTCTGCGGATTTCTTGGTATCTTTCATCTCCATGAAATGCCCGTTATGCCGAGGAATATTTGATATTGGATATCCAGCACGCTATCGTAATTTTCCCAGTAGTCTGAGGGATCTTTAGACTTGTCAGAATACTTGTACTGCACTTTGGCAAAGTTCCGATACACTCTATCTGGATGGTGTGCAGCAGTAGACTTGTATTTGGCATGGCCATTCTACATACAATATCCAAAGACTCGTAGTGATCCTGATTCTTCTTATTACTGCGTTCCATTTTTCTGCGTGTCATATGGACACTTGACATCTATGAGGTACAGTGTGTTCTGTTCTGAGACCATTATTTGCAGGTCTACCCGTTGTTGTGATGGGAAATATGCATACACAACATAAATATGTATTTCTCAATCTAAGTGCTGTATAATTTGTTCGGCAACAAAGTAGAAGACCGCATTATGTCTGTACTTTTTAAACTCGGTCAAAACATGCACGAGAGTGTCCTTATTGTGTGGCTATCTTCTTCAGTGTCCCCCATTATTATAAATACTAGGTCGGTAGTCGACGGGCACTGTAATGATTAAGGCATGATAATTATAAAATAAAAAATTATTAGAAAGAGAAGCAAATATCTTTTTTAACTATTGTTGTTACATTATTTTATGTAAAAATTAACATATAGTCACAAAGTTGTAAGGAATTATAATATGATAGCGGGTCATAAATCTCATTGTTCTGAAAATTTTTGGAGTCTACACGAATTTATTCTGGTGTTTTTCAAGCCAAAGAATCTTCATAACATCAGTTTCTCATTCTCCTAATGTTAAGAAACGTTATCTCAAGAAACGTTATAAGCAGTGTTGGTTCAGATTTTAATATGAATTATCTAAATTTCTTGTGATTATTAATTAAATTTGATGATACAGTAAGACACATGTCGTTTTCACTATCTGTAAGCTCATCCGTCCAAAACAACAAAACTTGCTTCAGACATATTTTAGACCAAATCCCTTACTACCACTCTCACATCTATATATTATTTACCAAAAGCTGTAGCAGATTTGGTTCGGTTAGGAATATTCATTACTGAAGACGACATTAAAAAACCATATTTTTTGGTGGTCATAATATTATATCGTTTACTGTAATTGAAAGAAAAAATAAAAATATAACAATAAAATAGAAAGTATGCTAAAAAGATATTTCTAAAGGGGTTCAATTTTACTGAGGACCTTCAAATGACTTAGATGCGTCGTAACGTCTGGAATTAATGTAATAAAATACTCGTCCTTGATGGTTATTGAGCTAAGTCAGCGGTAGTCACCACAATATCTCCAAGAATCCTCCTTAGATTTTTTCATAAGTAAGGGAGAAAAGTATTTCAAAGATAAGCATTTGACGATTTCTTTTGCAAAACGTTCATCAAAAATGAATTTGGCTGTTTTATGTTGACTTACCTTTATATGACTCCGCAAACCTTTGATATATATGTAATGTAAAGGAGAATTAAGAACTATATTTTGAATGTAAATAATTTTAATGCAAGATCTCAATAATGTTCCTGGTCGAAATATTTGCTTTCAGGTCGTAAGCGTTTACATCTAACAGTTAAATTGCAATTATATTTCATGATAAATTTATAATTGTACGCTGATGCTTTTCTAGGAGAAGAGTAGAGGAAATTTAGCAAATAAAAGGAATAAAGATCCATATCAATATGAAAGTCTATTCTAAACCCATATTGCCTTCTAATCTTACCTATTTGGGAATTGATTTTATATTCTAATATTTCATACAGCGAAGAATATTCAAAACTGGATTGCAGGTTAACACATATGTGTTATGGATTTGTATGCTAATAGTCAAACTTATTGAAAAAGTCTGAGTGTAAGAATAAAATATTGACTGAAAATTAAACCGATGTTAAACTTCTTCTTAATATGATTAAAAAAAGCTGGAAATAAATACCAAGAATTACATTTAAAAATTGGTACTTTTGATGATACAAATACAAGAGTCTGTGATTGAAAAGAAGGGAAACTAGACAAAATATTATTAATTGTATATTTTATAATCGGTCCGTTTACTTTATATCCATCAGTCTTTCATTTATCATCAAAAATAATTATGACACGGAA
This sequence comes from Girardia tigrina, assembly GCA_001938485.1. NCBI lineage: Eukaryota > Metazoa > Platyhelminthes > Tricladida > Dugesiidae > Girardia > Girardia tigrina. Next base: position 21,495 of record MQRK01251029.1, read on the forward strand.
GTTAGACCATTCATATATAAATATATCACTTAAATCTAAATTAGCGATGTCACTAAAAATTATTATAATATGATTTATTTGATACGGACTTATTCATTTTTGTTAAAGCAATTTCTTTTCAAAATTTTTGAAGTGTAATTAGATATGAACTCCATACAGATGTTATGGAATTATTTTACAAAACCTATTGGAACACACGGAATTACTTTACAAGTTATTTAACTAACTACTAAAGGATCTTTGAAGGCGTCAAATCAGTAAATCGGTTAAATATGACTTTTCTTTCCTTACAGAGCTTGCCCGACCAAAGAGGCAATGGCAATCTACCACTCGATCGCGACATGAATTTTAGTCGATCTATAACTAAAAATCGAATATATTAAAATAATAGTTTTCTGGAAATTTTGTTTTTCTGAATTTTTTTTTGAAATTTTAAACAAAATATTTGCTTGAGTCACAATCGAAAAATTTGAAATCGCACTTGATTACGACTAGCCACTGATTGACGACATTTTTTATATTTTTGTTGTTTTTTTTATTTTAGTTTCACAAGCCAATGACATATACAGTGCCCGTCAACTACCGACCATGTAGAAAGGACATGCCGAACACAACTGTACTGTTCTACACCCTCCAGATAGGATGTATCGGAACTTGTCTAAAGCACAGCACAAGTATTCTGACAAGTCTAAAGATCCCACTAAAGACTATTAGGAAAATTGCAATATCGTGCTCGATATCCATTGTCAAATATTCCTCAGCGCAATCGGCATTTCATAGAGATGGAAGATGCCCAGGGATTTACAGACGTAACCGGATCGAAATGAGAGAGGAGGAAGTACCCATGGACTCCATACTCACAATGAAAGAACCACATAATATGGAGGAGACTCGAATGGAAACAGGTGCACGATTAGATATTGACCTTTATAAGAGGTCGATAGTCTAGATAACATACGTTGCTCTAACTAAGGTTGAACCTCCCATTATAAATGTCAAAACAGTTTATTTTAAAGAGGGTCATCCAAAGGCATATCATATTCAAATATTTCTCCCTCAGTTTCTAGCTTACTATCATCAAAGTCGCCAGGATTGTGGTCCAGAATGGGGAATTGCATATCGGACAGGTTCGCGTGCAGGTCCAGAAAGTTCTTCCACTGCAGAGCAGACCATCTGATGTTCGATAACACTCAGGCACGGGCAATCAGAACTTTTCTTTTTCCTACAAATATGTCATCAAGTATAACTTCCTTGTTGAGGAAACCATTATTTCCGTTGTACCTTTAAATAATAAATATCCAATCTTGCATTGAGAAAATAATAAAAAAGAGTATTAATATGTTCGGATATTTACAGTATTTGTATAGCGCAATTAATTATAGTGTAACCGATGCGTCAAGAAAACTTCCTTCAAATACAAACAAATAATATTATGAAAGCTCGGCAGTCCTTGATGAGTTGCTCAATTCATATGTACATAGAGTTGAGCAACTTGAAGATGAGGACAAGTACTCATCCTCTGATGAAGAAACATCAGATGATGAAGACTAAGGTTATAAGTTATATAGGGAGGCGAAAACGATCACCTAATCTAGAGGTGCCGGGGGAAGCCGCACGAAAAGAACCCTGAAAAAAAAAACCTTGGCACGGTTGACCAGTCGTGCGTATTTATATAGGACAGAACGGGAATTAGCAAGTTTAAGGTTTAGCAGGCCGGTTTTAGAGGTTTTATATCGATTAATATAAGTTAATTTTTAAGACACAAATTGAAATAATACAAATAACTAATATTATTAGTGTATATTTAAATTCTAAATAAAAGAAAATGTTTTGTCTAGGAAGTCTTAAACAAAACTATTGAAGAGTAAATGCTATAAAGGGTTGAAAAAAGATCCTATATTAATACTGTTGGCTCTGATTTGGTTGACGTTACGATGAGGAAAAAGGACAACGATTAAGCGGAAGTTGCATCTTTTGCCATAAACGGATTTGAACGCGGTCGTCAAACAAAGAGCGCTCGTAGTCGATAAATTGGATTAGTTTAAGCACCACAATTCGGTAGGGATCAATTGAGTATTCGTAATAAATGATGACCCAGTTTCCGTGACTCGCGTGGAACCCTGGTGTATCCCCAATATCCCGGTGACAGAACTTGATTTCGTTGTGGAGAGTAAATTGGTCGTTGTTGGCACTGGTTACCATTCCGATTTGTTTGGTCGGCAGTAACAAAAATGTTGTCAATACAAATAAATTGAAAGAAAAATGCAGTTTAAATGTCAATAGAAATTCTTATACAGAGATTTTTTGAAAAAAAGATAAAAGTTTCGAATTTGTAATATTTATTTGTGCAAAAATAATCGAATACAAATTGTGTTTATCACCATAATTAATTTTTTGTCACTTTCCTTGTCTGTTTTTGTGTCGAGTATTGTAAGCTGTTTTTTTATAAATAATAATTTAGGACTTTAATTTATAAATATATTAATATAATATTTTGGTCACTTCAAATACTATTTACACTTTATTATTATTTTGATAATGATTGTAATTAGTTTACCTTATAATAAATTTTATAATTAAACTAAAATTTAATAATTAAATACATATATTAGAAAACTTATTTTTTATTTTATATTGATAAAAATTTATTATTTACATTTCTAATAATACAATTCCGTTATAAAACAATGAATTGAATTAAATTAAATTAAAATTTTACCGAAATTATTAATTCTATTTTCCGGGGTTTTTTTCTAATCAAATAATTTTAAGCGGGAAAAAAACAAATTATTAAAAAAAGAAACTGAAATTGCAAATTGGAAACAAAATGATACAATGAAAAAATTAACTTTTTTTGATTAAAAATAATAACAATATTATTAAACAAAAAAAATATAAACTTTATTTTTATTATAAAACAACAAGAATATTATACCTCCGTCGTACTGATCCATCCTTTTCTTGCATCGATTTTTAGATAAATATTTTCTGTTTGATTATCGAAACTATACCTTAACTCAGCACTTTTATCTTCATCATAAGCAGTGATTTGAGTCAAAGGAGTATCGGGAGGAGTATTTTCTTTTACAGGAGTGCTGTACCGCGACTGAATAAATATAGGACTATGCTCGTTTTCGTCAAGAATGGAAATTTCCAGACTTTTTATTGTCGTTAAAGATGGAACACCAAAATCATGGCATTGAATCTGTATAAAACAACTTTGTTCTTTTTCATAATCAAATTGTTTTAAGGAATGAATGCTGAATAAATCCCGAGATTTATTTTGAAGAGAAAATTTACCACTATCTTTGGTTGGTTTTAATTCACAAGCGATCATTGAGTTAATTCCTAAATCGTTATCCGTTACAGTTAAAATGGCAATTTGTTGTGGGGGTTGATTTTCAAGAATTGCAATGTTTCTGTTACTTGGATAGAGAATGTCAATGAATGGAGGGTTGTTGTTTTGGTCTTTTACCTGAATGGAAACCGTCGCAAAGTCAGTGTTCCCACCATCTATGGAATCTTGGGCTTTCACTTGGAAACTATATTGCATTCTGATTTTCGAATTCAATTCTCCATTTAAAATCAAATCTCCGGTAATTTCATTTAATTTGAAAGTAGAGTACACGTTTGAGTCAAAGGGTTTCGAATCAATATAATAAAAAACAGTGCTAAAGTTTATACTCTTATCTAAATCAACTGCTTTCAACGTCAAAATCCTTTGACCTTTAGGAAACGTTTCATTGACGGTAATATTATAAACAGACATTTCGAATTTCGGAGCGTTATCATTTTCGTCTCGAATATTAATAATAATCGACTGATTTGAACAGAAGTTCGGATCACACGCCAAAAGTGTCATTTTGTAATTCGTTTGTTTTTCATAATCAATTAATTTATTAACTTGTAAAAATAGAAAATTGGATTTGGAAGTTTCATGTTTCAAATGGAATGTATTGGAGGATTCGATCAAACGGTGCTCGTGGATCCGATTTATTGAACTAAAATCATGATCAATTGCCGATTCTATCGTTATTTGGAACCCGATTTTCACAGATTCCGGAACAGTTAATTCAAGTTTATCTTTACTAAATTGAGGTTTGTTATCGTTTTTGTCAAGTATTTCCAATTCCACAGTAATACTGTCGATGAGGATATCTGTGACTTTATTTTTTAGAGGAATGTAAATTTTTACTTCACACTGAATAGCTCCACAACAGATTTGTTTCGATGAACAAATACCTTCTAAATCTATCCGTTCTCGGAACGACATATCTCCGTTGGCTTTCACATCAATTAGTGAATGTCGGTTTAAAAACAAAAAATCATCTGCTATCATAGAATTTTCTCTCAAAACAGACTTTAGGGAAATGAAAGCAATTTCCGGACTCGTTTCTTCCATGACTTTTACATTTATTGATATGTCAATTAAATAGACAGAATCCAAATTTACAATCACAATTAGGATAATTGTCAATACAAAACAAACCATACTTTATGGGAATCTGATTTTCGAGAAATATATTTCATTAAAAATAAAATCACAGTTTTTTTTGGGTGTTTACGATTTAGTTTTTCCTCGTAAATGAATGTTCAAAACTGTTTGTTTTATCTGTTAAACTACGTTTATTTGATAAGTGATTTCTTTAGAAATTGAAGTCAGGTTTCTTCAGATTTTCCTTCTTTCCCCTTTTCTCCCTCTTTGACTGTGTAATCTGTTATTTGTAAGCGATTATAAATTTTAAGTGATATTTCGGCGATTTTATTTGATGATCGCTAAACGAATATCTATAAATTGATGAATACACCGCATGTAGCCGGAGACAAAATGGGGATTAAAAATGGTTGGAATATGTTTAGAATCAAATTGACGGAACTCATTCAATGAAAAAATAGAGAGACAACGAGAAATAGTTGATAAAGATATGTATATAAATAAAACTTTATATTTAAGTAAATATATAATTATATATAAATATATGAATATATATAGATATATATATTTTTTTATGTATAACTATATACAAAGATCCAATATAACTCTATTTGTTTTTGATTGGTTATAAATGTTAATTTGACAAAAATATAACTGACCAATAATAATTGAAAGCATTGAAAAAAAACTTTAAATAATATATTTTTTCTACCGAAAATAACAAATAAAATTTAAAATAAATTCTTAATTTTTTTTCAGCTCAAATTTATTTTGTCAAATAGTAGTCCGAAAAAAATTATTGATAAAAGAAATTATTTATTAAATAAATTTAAATAAATCATTTATTATGATTAATTTTACGGAAATCTATTTTGATGATTTTCAAAAAAAATTTAATATTTTTTTAATATTTTTGAATTTAGAAATAAATAAATAGTAAATAACATATACAACGTTCAAGACGTGAAGGCTTTCATTTGATGGCCAAAGATCGGATCACCAAAAAAAAGAAGAAAATTAGATTTTAATGTTCTACATTAAATTATACTGTTTAAAATTCATGTTCGGATGTATATGATATTGTAAAATGTTTGAGCGAAATGAACTGATCGCTTTTAGTTTTACGATCGTTTTTTTATGAATGATGAATGGTATAAGAATAGTAATAAGAAGAATAATAAAAATAATAATACATATATCAACAAAATACCGAAAATTCATAAATATGACTGTTATTGAGAATAGTTATGTAATAATTATTGAGTTTTATTAACAAAAATAATTCCGAATAATTATGTAATAATTATGGTGTGCTTGCTGATGAAATCGATTTTGTAACGTTGATAATGATGTTACAACAATATGATTTAATTGTCTGATGTTGAATGTATGTTGATAGTATGTGTGTGTTTGACAGTGAATACCAATGGAAAGGCTTTTGAAATGTGTCAAATTTGAATTGAATTATTTTTAATTATTATTAATTATTAATTATTTTTAATTAATAAATAAGGAAAAATTAAGGAAATATTTCAATTTTGAGTTTCGAAAAAATAAAAATAAATAATTAAGATTGATTCCTCTTTCGCCATCGAGATTACGCATTTGTGCAAAATGTAAAGGAAAGTGGGTGCAAAAATTTCTACAAACAATTAAAGAGAAGATGTGAGTAAATATAAGTGTGATATATTTTTCAAATACATTTATATTATTTTAATAAAAATATTTATAAATTATTTGTAATAAAAAATTTAACTATTAAAAAAAGTTATTAATAAAAAATAATAAAATATTTTTTTCCACTTATGCATACATTATTATGATTTTACATAATTTAAACTAATTTACTACCATACCATTAAAAATTTGTAATATGGTATACATATCATAGTTTATCTACTCATGCCTTATAATTATATACAGCGTTCCATAATTAATTGCGTACATTGATGTATTTTCGGTTTTTAATTTCAGAATGACCAGATCAAAAATTGACCAGATGTAAAAGATCACATCAAATATAGCCACACCTTAGAATAGAGGTGGGCAACATACGGCCCGCGGGCCGGATCCGGCCCTCAGCGGAATTTCGTCTGGCCCGCCAATAATTTTTGGTCGTACATAATAACGTGGCCCGTGATCTTATTCTTCCGCAATCGTCTACTAATTTCTTGCTTTTACAGTGTAAAATTTCTATAATATGCCAATTTTAATAATTATAATAAATATAAAGTTTAGATTCTTATTTACATAACATTTGTTTTTCCATTTTTTAAAATATTGTTTCTTACTATTTTATGATTCATTATTTTATCCCAACTATTTTAATTTTAGATCTTGTGTATCCCTCACTATCTAACTGCGTCTAAAATTAGTGACTTAGTAATTCTTTGTTTATTGATTATCGGATTTCAGTTAAAAATGCATTTATAATTTACAGTAAATTTTAAACCAAGGGTTTTATTAAGAAACGTAAAGTTGACAGCAAGTGTCGCGCATTTAACAAAGAATGGACACATAAGTACTTTTTCACAGAAGTCGGTAAGAAAGTAGTATGTTTACTATGCAGTGAAACTGTTGCCATATTAAAAGAGTACAACATTAACCGCCATTATACGACAAAGCATGCAGACTATGGAAATACTTTATCAGTAACTGAACGGCAAAAAATGGCAACAGAACTGAAAAGAAATCTTGTAAAACAGCAAAATGTATTCAAAAAAATCTACTTTGCCCGGCAAACTGCTACCTATGCCAGCTTTGTGGTAGCATACAACATTGTTTAACACAGCAAATCGTTCTTTGAAAGTAAATTTATTAAAAATTGTATGCTAGATGTAGCTGATCCATTGTGTCCAGAACAAAGAAGTTTGAAGAAGTCAATTTGTCATGAAGAACTATGGTTCGCCACATTGAATCAATGGGTGAAGACTTTACATTCAAACTAAGCCTATGTATACCTACATTTCAGCTGTCTTCCTTGGCATTGGATGAAAGCACTGATATAGATGATACTGCTCAGTTACTTATCTTTGTACGAGGCATTTAAGAAAACTTTGAAATCACAGAAGAATTGCTGTCAATGGAATCAATGAAAGGCACTACTAACGGGGAAGATATTTTTTAATGTGTGGAAAATGCAATGCAGACTATGCAATTGCCATGGCAGTTACAATGGCTAGTGTTACAACAGATGGCTATCCATCTATGACAGGAAAGAAAGTTGGACTACTAAAGAGATTGGTGGACCGTGTTACAGAGGTTGATTGCAATAGGGAGCTGATATTTTTATATTGCATAATACAACAGGAGGTTCTATGTAAAAATGTACTTGACATTAAACATGTCGTGGATCCAGTTATAAAAAATGTTAATTTCATCAGGGTCTAAATCATAGGAAGTTTATCACACTTCTTGAAAATTACGGCTCAGATCACAATGATATTTTGTACCATTCTGCAATACGCTGGTTGAGTTTTGGGAATGTTCTGAGACGATTATGGGACCTCAAATCGGAAATCATATTATTTTTAGAGATAAAAGGAAATGATACAGAATATCTACAACTGAAAAAATAAGATTGGTTATCAGATCTGAGGTTTACAGTTGATCTGTTTGAACATATGAATGAATTTGAATACAAGACTTCAAGGAAAAGACATATTTGCTCACGAAATGTACTCAGCTGTGAAGGCATTCAGAATGAAACTAAAACTTTTTTCTCGACAACTCAGTCAGAATATCACAACACACTTTCCAAAACTCGAAACAATGGCACCCCAGATTATATAAACAGAGAAATACATCAATATGATATCTGCACTAGATAATGATTTTACTGGTCGTTTTTTTGACTTTCAAGAACTTGATGCAGAGTTTGATATTTTATCATCACCGTTTACAACGAACTTTGAAAAAGGACCGGATTCTTTACAGCTGGAATTGATTAATCTGTAATGGACTCTACTCTTAAGAAGAAATTCCAATCTGAAAACATTGACAAATTTTATGCGTCATTGAATGAGTCCAAGTTTTCCAACCTGAGAAAGATGGTCAAGAAACTACTTGTTCTGTTTTGATCTACATATATTTGCGAGCAAGCATTTTCCACCGTGAACATTAACAAGACCAATCTACGTTCCAGTTTAACAGATGATCACGTTCAGTCATTACTGAGGATTTCTACATCCAACATGCAGCCAGAGTTCAAACAACTTATTGATAATTTTGATCGACCACAGATGTCGCATTGACTTCAGCAGCAATTGAATACGTTGTGTTATCTTCAATAATACTGTTTTTGGTTTCTATGTTTTAAATTTAAAACTTTAAAGTACACTTAAGGATTTCAGGATTACATTAAATATGGTTTATTGATTTTATTCTTTACATAGGTAGATAAATATGCGATTAAGGTATCGATCCCATAATCCGGCTCGTCAAGGACTTCATTTTCCCATAGTTGGCCCTCTGACCAAAGAAGTTGCCCGTCACTGCCTTACGATGTCTACAATGAAAAATACATTTCAGAGCATAATGGAAGCCTTATCAGCAATTTAAACTTTTCGATCGGTTCTCAATGACGCTTTCAAAATGATTCCAAACTTAAATTCGGAGTACTAAATTTCGGCCATAATGTCCTTCCAATAATGTGAAAGAAAAATAAGTTTATAATTTCATTATAACTGCTTTGGTCAGGAAATATCTGAATAAGCTTATTGAATACATTTAAAACATCATTAACAGGAACAAGTAATAATGTAGGCATTTATTTTATCAGTTTTTTAGCATTCATATAAGTGTCAAATTCTCTTTAAAGTCCGAAAAAATTAACTTTTTGAATCGAACTCTAACATAAATGGAAATAGCGTCCTTTTACTTTTGCATAAGAAAAATTAATACAGACAGAATTCACACAAAGTCTTTCAAAATCAAAAATTTTACACAGCTCCAGATAAGGAATTAATTGTCTTAAAATTTGAAACATTTGCGTATTGATAGATCTTATTTTTGAAGAAGAAAATACGCACCCTAATACATCCCAACTTGACAATGCCAAGAATAAAGCTGATAAAATATGGAAGGTGGATCAACTGTTCTGATCACATATATTTTTTTGTTATCCATCTCGGACAACAAACCATATCCCAATTACCAAAATGCTATCCTCATCATTTATACCAGAATCGCATAAAATCATGTCTTCATATCTCTGAAATTCCATAGGTCCAAATTAAAATGAATATTACTAATTTAAAAAAATATTGGTTTGATTTATTGATTTCAAAATCACAATTAAAACAAATGAAATCATTCAAAATTTTTAAAACGATTTTAGATATGAAATAAATGTAAACATTAAACTTAAAATTAAA